>JAPYZD010004152.1:0-12178 GCA_030522725.1 Ichneumoninae sp. B BG-2022a
GGTTCATATTTTATAATGCATTCTTTAAACATCGTTTAAACAATATTTGGTAAACATTTTTTTTACCAAAAAATTGTTCCATTGCTGCAATAACAATATCGACCAAACTTAGTGTCAATCAGTTTATATTTGATATAAAAATACTCCCCAGGTCCATCGCGAAGATTTCCGAAGAATCTGAAGAATTTTTGCGTATAGCACGTATCACCTTACACCCGTATTTCAGGTTCACCTCATCATATCTCGGGAACCGCTGGACGATTATGATCGTAATTAGGCCCATTGGAAAGCTTGGGTCCGAATTATATGAAAGTGTCCTTGAAAATTCGATCCGATGCTTCGCTGCCGAGATCGAGCACAATCGAAAAATTTTGGATTGATTGCTGATCGCGATCATCGTACACAAGAATCCACCGAATGAATGTGTTCGGAATTAAGCAAACTGGAAACCTTGAATAGACATTCTATAGTAAAAATCTTATTATCATTTCGATCCGATGATTTATTTGTGAGATAACGTAGAGCAAAGAAATACTTCCGGCATTTTAGAGTATCAAAATGGGACAGTGGGGCAAAACGGGACAGTGAGCGCAAAACCCAATTTTCCAATAATCATTGAATGCCCCATTTTGTGCCAGCGATACATCCGGATTTTCAACCTCGTTTTGCCCCACGGACCACCATCGGAACCATCCAAAAGTTATTACAAAATTGCGTTTTGTTTCATTATCCCGTTTTGCCCCGCTGTGCCATTTTGCCCCGCTCTCCCCTAACTACTTGGTAGCGTCCTTCGCTCGCTTAATTTTTTTTTTTTAAGTACTTGATGTCGGTACGCTACCGCGTCTCTTGATTCTACTGTTCCACTGTGCAGGTAAAAAAAGATTCAAGCAGTGCAGAGTTGTGGTGGAAAAAAAACTACATAAACATAGATGAAGGAATGAAAAGGAGCAAGAGAGCAAGGACACGTATATTCGTCGCCAAAAAAAGGAAAAAGTATAAGTAAGAGTAGTGGAGAGAGACTCGACGAGATGAGATCTCTCGGCTTCTCATCTCGTCATCTCACGTTGTTCGGGGTACTCCTATATTTCTCCCGTACATAGCTGCTGCTCCTTTCGCCGGCGAGGGGGCGGGCGCGTGCGCGATTCGACTCAATAAACATCTGGAGGAGCCCCGGTAAGCCCTGGGCCAGGCTCTGGATTACGGCGCTATACTTTCCTCTATTTTCCGGATGCGATGCCTCCTCGGCTCGCTCGCATGTCCTCTCGCGTCCCCTTTCAACCCTCGGATGCGAGAGCCTTGGCGGTTTTGTTCGCCGGCACATCCGCACGCCGAGGGTAAGATGGAACTTTTTACCCCGTATATACGTGTGTATACCGTGCGGCGTGCCGTTGGTCTCCGTCACGAAAGTCGACAATTTCTCGCCGCTACCAAAAATTCATAATTCCTCGGGGAGACGAATTGGAAACGAGTAGTTTCTGATGTTTTGCTTCCTCATAGAGGAAGCTATGTTTTCGTGAAAAAAAATGTTTTTCGAGATTTTAATGTCAGCGTACTAAAAACGGTCGATAACGTCGAGAAATGTGATTTCTAGTGGTAGCTCTAACTTTCGTAAATTTTGAGCTATCATCATAAAACTGCACACGAATATAGTATTTTTATCGAAGACCTTTGGTATTGAATTTGGCCGATCCCAATTGATCTGAATTTCTGAATCCAACACCACGCAAAGAGTAAAATGAGTTATAGTATCATAATCAGCGATGCGGAACAGAATAAAAATTGACTTAAAACTATGCAATCTGCAAATTTCAGTTTGCGATATCGTATAATACATTCTGGGGTCAATTTTGACGGATTTACTTTTATGAAATGTAGACATTTTCTATGTTACGAAAAAGGTGCAAAGTAATTTGCACATTATTTTCTATACTTTTTGTTGTGACAATTGAATTTTAATTACAGCTTCCTCTATGAGGAAGCCAAAATGGAACAACGGAATTTATCATAGAGGAAGTTATGTACGAAAAGGTAAAAGATAAGGAAGTAATTGTGCAAATCACTTTGCACGCTTTTTTTCTCGTTCACTTTGGGATGAATCGTCACCCTAAAATACTTTTTTTTTACATGAACTTGAATTGATTCCTGTAAAAAAATTACTTTTAACTGGAAATAATAAGTTTTTGTTACCGACCGAGCCTGATTTGGAAAGGATTGGGTATTGCCCTTAAAAAGAACTCGGTTAATTTACAAGCATAAGAAAATAAAATTGTTCTCAACAATAGACCTTTTGTCGCTAATACTTTTTACAATTTTCACAGACTTCATCTAATATATATTTTGGAAAACTGTTTGTTTATTTATTTGCTTGTTTGTTTGCCCCAAATTTCACGAGCCCACGGGATCCTCCGCCCCCCCCTGCCCCACTCAGGCTCTGATTATTCTAAGATCTCATTATTCGACCGGAAATCCGTCACTTCCGGTTTGAAAATCTCATTTTTCGACCGGAAGCAACGTATTTCCGGCTTGACTTCACTTCGGGTCGAAAATGGAGATTTCCGAACCAGGAGTGACGTATTTCACATAGAGGACAACCCACACAGTAAAAAAAGTTTGCACTTTTTACGACAACTCATTGTCCATTAACGTCCACAATTTTTTATTTGTTAATTTTACGATCGCATAATCCGGCTGCATTTTTACAAATAAAAGTACAAACTAAAATTGTCAACGACACGGGAAATAAAAGGACAGGTTTGTATATTCAAAACTGAACAAACGACTTTGTCACTTATTTAACAAATTTTTTTTTTACGAAACTTCATATTCTGATTTAACGAAATTATTTTTTACTGTGCATTACCAGTCTCCGACAACTATTCATTTATTATATCATCCCAGTATTATTCTGTGCTGTTCGATGAAGTTAACAGGGAATTAAACTCACAAGCCGGAAGTGCACAGTCCATAGTGAAGAAGCGAAGAACCTGCAATATTTATTAAAACAAGCTATTGAATGCAGAATCCCGTATAATGCAAGAGGCGATGAAATTCGCGAATGGTCTTGAAGAAATACTGTACAAAAAATATATATATATATATATATATATATTATAGTAGGCTTTTCGTCGAGTCGCGCTATAGCGTCAGCGGAGCGAGAACGAGCGGGGAATTAAAAAAGGCTACAGGTGGTACGTAACGACGATTTTCACCAGGCCACCGGGAGTTTCCTGCGGATTCGGTCGTCGCGTCGTCAGAAGCGATTCGCAAATTATATCGTCCACTGTACGTTAATAATACCGTATTGCCAGAGCACAACAAGCTGTTCGAGCGGTCCGCATCACCGGGCAGAGCTTCGAATAACGCCGCGCAGTAAAACGCGCACCGATAGCGTTATGATCTGTGCGTTCTCCCGCTCCGACCGCCCATTACGGAATTTTACTTCCGCTCTCGGGTGCTTTCGCGCGGCCATTAAATGCGTGATAAAAATCCTCCATCGCGAGGCGAGAACGAGTTAGCTTACGGAAATTATAGCGACAGCTGCGAACGAACTTTTACCTGGATTTCCGATTGCGCCACTTTTATTTCTTCTCCCATATCTACGCCGCCTCCGATATTAATATTGAATCATCGCGTTCGACTATCCATTCCCTTCCATCGGGCGATTACGTCGAAATTTTTTTTTCTTCTTTTTTTTTTATTCAGTGTCAACCGGTGTCGAAGTGCTGGGCAAACACGATTCCGGTCTAATTGAAGCGAAGGACACAAATGGAATATTACGCGCGGGCTTATTCCGCCTGCGATACATATATATATATAGATACCTATGTACATGTGGCACTTGGTTTTTTTATTATTTTTTTTATTTCTTTTTTTTTTTAACCTTCTCTCGCCTCTCCCTTTCTCTTCTTCTCTCGTTTTCTCTCGCACCCGTTGTCTCTGCCGGTGCTTACAATCGTAGACATACGCGCGCTCTCCCGCCTATCTTTACAATAATCTCGTATCGTGTACGCTCGTTATCGTAGTGCAAACAACCCTCTCAAGGGGCCCACGCGCCCAACGCCGATGTTCCTCCGTCGCTCAAGATTTATCTTCTCTCGCTCTCCCAGCGCAATCATTTCACCCGAAATTCTTGTGAACTGTTTTTTTTTATTAAATGTTTTTTATTAATATCGAAGGTATTCCACGAATGGGACAAATCGGTTGAGTGCATATACGGGGATACCGTATATATATGTGTACTAAAAAAGATTTGTACATTTTTAAAAAACCTGTACAATAATTATGCATTTTTTTTAGAGGCATGTACGACTCTCCCGGAAGTAATCTTAAGGTAGCTATGTCGCTTCCCGCTCAACTCGCATAAGTTCGAGAAAAGTAAGCGAATATTGCAAGTACTTCTCGATGATATAAAAATCTGAAAAAATTCATGCAGATTAAAGATACTGAAAAGATTGATTTTGCACAATAATAATTCCAAAATGTTATTAACAAATTAATCAAAAAATTAATCGTTTAACAAATTGTCCGGCAAAACAACTTCTTTTTTCTGTGAAAATGATTCGTTTATTTTTCTGAATACGTATGAATTTTTTTAGATTTTTCAATTAGCTTTGATTTTTTAATTCTTTTATATGGAAAAAGTGTCTGAAAAAACACAAATATCAAAACTAATTGAAAAATCTGAAAAAATTCATACGTATTCAGAAAAATTAATGAATCATTTTCAATTTAAAAAAAGTTGTTTTGCCGGGTAATTTGTTAAACAATTAATTTTTTCATAAATTTGTTAATAACATTTTCGAATTATTATTATGCAAAATGAATTTTTTCAGTGCCTTTAATATGCATGAATTTTTTCAGATTTTTATACCATCGAGAAGTACTTGCAATATTCACTTACTTTTCGATAACTTATGGGAGATGAGCGGGAAGCGACATAGCTACCTTAATATAATACAGAAGATAGGCTATAGGGGAGAGCGGGGCAAAATGGGGCAACGGGGCAAAACGGGGTTTTTGGGCAAAACTAAATTTTCCAATTATTTTTGGATCGGACAAGGTGGAAAAACTGGGCAGAAAAGCCTGATGTATCTCATAGGGCGAATTCGGGCATCCAAAAATTATTGGCAAATGAGGTTTTGCCCAAAAACCCCGTTTTGCTCCGTTACCCCATTTTGCCCCGCTCTACCCTACTACTCAATGACGTCTCAATGTCGGTTGCCCGTCATTGATGCCTAGTTTTCGTGGTTATCTTGCCCGATGTCTTAACCGAATCGACGATATCAAGCAAGCCATCCAGCAAGATATCCAGTCTCGCTAGGTACCTTGCTGGATGTCGTACTTGATATCTTCGAGCCCGTAAAGACATCGAGTAAGATAGGAAAATCTGAAAAACCAGGCATCAATGACGAGCAGTGTGTACAACCCTCCGGGTCCGGGGTCTCAGGAACACAAGGACGTCTTTGCCAGTTTGGCTCTACATACATTTGTATAAAAATATTTGTAAAAAAAAAAATGCGTATTGAGTTTTTAATGATTTATATTTTTTTAGCAAGGATGCTAATCTTGGATGCTTTCGGACCAGAAATGTTTATTCACCGTCCAAACATCCTTTTTCACATGAATAATGCGAGCCTCCTAAGTATGAACGATTGTATAATGCCTTACGACTCCCCCGGAATTAATCTTAATATAGTACAGAAGATAGGCTGTACAACCCTCTGGATCCGGGGATCTCAGGAACACAAGGACGACTGTTGCAGCTGGGTTCTACGTATATTTGTTTTAAGAAAATATTGGTAAATAAAAAAAAACTATTAATTTTTTAAAAAGTTCTATTTTCTTAGTAAGATCGTGGATGCTTTCAGGCCAGAAATATTTATTCATCGTCCAAACACCCTTTTTCACATGTATAATGCGAACCTCGTAAGTATGAACGATTGCACAATGCCTTACGACTCCCCGGAAGTAATTTTAATATAGTACAAAAGATAGGCTGTACAACCCTCTGGATACGGGGATCTCAGGAACACAAGGACGTCTTTTCCAGCTGGGTTCTACATATATTTGTTTTAAGAAAATATTGGCAAACAAAAAAAATCTATTAACTTTTTAATGAGTTCTATTTTCTTAGCAAGATCGTGGATGTTTACCGACCATAAATGTTTGTTTAACGTACAAACACGATTTTTTTCACATGAATAATGCGAGCCTCCTAAGTATGAACGATTGTACAATGTCGTACGACTCCCCCGGCATTACTCTTAATATAGTACAGAAGACAGGCTGTACAACCCTTTGGGTCCCGGGATCTCAGGAACACAAGGACGCCTTTTCCAGCTGAGCTCTACATTTGTATAAAAAAATGTTGGAAAATTTAAAAAAAAGTCTATTAATTTTTTAATGAGTTCTATTTTCTTAGCAAAATCGTGGATGCTTTCCAGAAATGTTTGTTTAACGTACAAACACGATTTTTTTCACATGAATAGTGCGAGCCTCCTAAGTATGAACGATTGTATAATGCCTTGCGACTCCCCCGGAAGTAATTTTAATATAGTACAAAAGATAGGCTGTACAACCCTCTGGGTCCCGGGATCTCAGGAACACAAGGTCGACTTTTCCAGCTGGGCGTGACTCGAGCATGAGGACGAATTACGAAGAGTGTGTGTATGTGTGTGTGTGGGTGTGCGGGCGCTCGTGTGCATGTATCTCTAAATCTCGTTAGCCACCGGGGAAGAGACTTCCCGGGGCACCGGCATCGCATCGCGCGCTACGCCACCAACACAGCCACTTACACTTTACTTAATTGTGAAAATCCCAGTAGCTCCGAGGCATAAGACCCAGCGTTGCCGCTGGGCGGTATCGGTTAGCGGGGCCGCCACCGCACGGCCAAACCGACCCTTCTCTGTCCATAATGCTATTCCACTTCCCACACTCTCTCTTCTTCTTCCTCCGAAAGGTTACCGGAAGCCGCCGGATCACCGGAAGCCCGCTCCAATCGCAACCCTTCGCGACAGCCCTCGAGGAACCCTTTCCCAAAGAAACTACCCTCTTTGCAGTTCTCTCCATTTTCCTTACCGCCACCAAACCGTTCCACCCTCACTGCTGCCCTAACTTTCGTTTGACAATTTTCGCTGAATTAGACGCCTTTACGCTAAAAACGCTCCGCTATATACACTGTAAAAAATGTTGTTTGAAAATTAATTTTTTACATAAACCGTTTCTGAAATTACAAACACATGTGTGTTGCAATTTTACAATAAAATTTGTATTTTTCATGAACATTTTTGTAAATTTTGTAACTAAAGATTTGTAATTTTTAAATCTTGTATTTTTATTTTATAAGCAAAGTACATTAATCTTTAATTAATATGAGTAATGTCAGCAAATTTCAAGTTCCAGTACTTTACATTTACAATTTATATTTACAGTGTATATATTAATTTATTCATTCATTTATTTATTTAACTGGCTCCCTTTGACACAAATTATATACACGTATAGTTTTCCAATAACAATTTTTCAATATATAGTTTCAATAACAGGTCATAAATATTCTCTCACTATTTTCCTCAAACCTATTTTGGCTTTTACTCGAACCAAAGGATGTAATCTCTCAGGGGTTTTTTAAACTGTTCAATTGGTTTGTCGAAGGTATGTAGTTTGGCCAGTTTGTTTGCTTGCGAAGGAATTCTCCAGGTTGCCGATCGGGAACCGAACATCGTCCAAAATAATATATATATATTTTTTCAATGCATACAATATTATATCAAACACGCTGCGATTTATGTATTTTATTGCTTATTGCATGCTTTCGATCCTTGGGGGAATTGAAACTCCCAGGATCCAACCAACAAAATAATAATAATAATAATAATAATATATTGTACACGTTATATCACACATGTTGCGAATGCAATGATATACTTGCATAGACTGCCCTTTCCAATAAATTTCTAACAATTAGTTTCTATCGTGTATTTCTATTATTTAATTCCAACATTTAATATTTTATTATCCCTCAACCTTTATGTAGATACTTTCGGTGCAAGCTCTTACCATAAAATCAGCACTCTTTTTTCCTTCGCTATTTTTCGTTCTTTTTTTTGTTTGTAAATTTAGACTTAGCCGAGAAATCACACACCCTCGCATTCCAACCGCTCAAATATTCCTGTCTCTTATTCCACCCTTCCGTCGTCCTTTTTTTTTTTCCTCTCCATCTCTTCTCTTCCCGTGGCTCGTGTCCTCTCCGGTGTGTCGGCGTAGAACACTCCGGTCGTGCCCGTCGCCTCCATTAAATTCATTAGGCCATTAGTGGCTGCAACCCTCCAAGATGGCTTCCGTCGCTTGGCAACAGTGGGGGTTGCTGTGGGCGAGCGGGTGGGTCTTGGCGTGTAATTAGATTCAACGAGCTCGCCCGCGAGAAGGGAAGGTGGAAGAGACGATGGCGGTGGTGGTACTATCGGTGGAGGAGGTCCTCGTCGGAGCCCCCCTGAGGAGCCAAGCCGCTTTTCTCTTCCGCACTGTATACTGTACCAGCGCGACGTCCTCTGGCTCTGCTCTTCTCCGGTTTCGTTTAATACCTTGCCCACCTCAAGAGCGGTCTCTAAACCGTATGCATACGCGGCCCGAAGGCACATGTCTCGAAATTCTCGTGTGGAATCCATTTTCGCTTCGGTCCGCCGTTCGCCCTCCGGACGGGCAGCTAAAGGATCAATACAATTGTAAAATTAACGAAAAAAAACATGTTAATGAAGAAAATATCAATTACAGGGACAAAAGGATATTTTTTTTTAATTTTTTTTTTAAGGAATGAAATGGATTGTTCTATATCACTGTTAGTTTTTTCAACTATACCATTAGTCACGACAAAAGCGCCTGTGAGAGTACGTGAGCCCGCGTGGATATTCGGGGGTGTCGGGATCGGGCACGACGAAAGGAGGATTCTTAAAATACTCCAAAAGCATCTAAATCATGACGGATTAAGCGTCGTATGCGTCGTGCGAGCAGGGATTACCTACCTCACTTCAAAGTGCCCTGCAGGTGCAGTCCGGCTCGCTCCGCTGTGACTCCAAAACTATCTTCATTTCCTCGTGCGCCTCTCGGCGAACGCTCGTCACGACTAATCGGAGTGACGAGTAGTCATGGCGACATGACTGTCGGTGTAAAAAAAAAACTACTATATCGAAACTAAATTCGATAGACTCATGGGAGATCTATTATGTGCACCAACATATAGAGTCCTATGGACCAACCCTATGTAGACAAAGTCTCTATGGACCACCTCTATGTAGACAAAGTCTGTATGGACCAATTCTATGTAGACAAAGTCTGTATGGACCAACTCTATGTAGACAAAGGCTATATGGACCAACTGTATGTGGACAAAGTCTATATGAACCAACTCCATGTAGACAAAGTCTATATGGACCAACTCTATGTAGACAAAGTCCATATGAACCAACTCTATGTAGACAAAGTCTATATGGACCAACTCCATGTAGACAAAGTCTATATGGACCAACTCTATGTGGACAAAGTCTATATGAACCAACTCTATGTAGACAAAGTGTATATGGACCAACTCTATGTATACAAAGTCTATGTGGACCAACTCTATGTAGACACAGTCTCTATGGACCAACTCTATGTGGGCAAAGTCTATACGGACCAACTCTATGTGGACAAAGTCTATATGAACCAACTCTATGTAGACAAAGTCCATATGGACCAACTCTATGTAGACAAAGTCTATATGAACCAACTCTATGTAGACAAAGTCCATATGGACCAACTCCATGTAGACAAAGTGTTATGAACCAACTCTATGTAGACAAAATCTACATGGACAAATTCTATGTAGACAAAGTCTCTATGGGCCAACTCTATGTGGGCAAAGTCTATCTGGACCAATTATGTGTAGACAAAGTCTATATGGACCAATTATATGTAGACAAAGTCTATATGGCCCAATCCTATGTATACCAAGTCTATATAGACTTAAGAAGACAAGTAATAAACTGAACAGTATAGATAAACATAAACATACATAAACTTATTTTCAAAATCTACATTGCACGTCTGCAGACTTCCCAATATGCGAACTGTCGGTAGATGGACATGATAGATGTACCAGAAGTCGGCGGTGGAAATTTTTGTCTATTGATTTTTGATGCCACGGGAAACGTTGCAAGAAATTTCGCGAAGATATCCGGATCTTAAGGGCGAAACCGACAAGGGCTAAAATCGGGTCGGGGAATAAGAACGAGATCCGGTCCATTGTGCAGAGGACGAGACAGGAGGAGAACGAAAGTGTTTTGGCCTGACGAGAGAAGCGCCGGAGGCTCAGAGGAGTGCCACAGAGGAGCGTGAGTGAATCCTCCCAATTCTCTAAGCCACATGGTGAGCCCTCAATTTCACTAGAGTAAAAGCTCAACGAAAGCGTGATAAAATGGCTTCTTATTCTCGCGTTTATATTCAATCTCCGTGGCGAGAGCGGCGAACCCGGCGCATATGCACAAAAGGGTCTTCTCTCCATCTGAAACACGTTAGTCGATACCTCATGCCCGTATACGATCTATATATGTATATATACACATGTGCTCCAAAGCGGGACGGACAAGTGGAACGTCGACGTACACACGAGGGGAGTAAATCGGGACCGATGCATTATGTAGTACCTCGCTGATCCTTGTAATGCATCTATGCATGGAATACCCCGGTGATCGCGTATATAGTTTATACGGGCTCCCCTTTCCTCCACGCTACTTCCGTTCTTCGTCGATCTGACCGATGTGTGCGACGGTAAAAGTGCGTGACAGTAAAAGTGGGGTATGTAAATTTTAAACGATAATGCCTCAGACGTTTAACACTTTCGCCCCTACCTACAGATATCGTCGTCCAGGTTAAGCGAAAAAAATTACTCGCACCTCTATGCTTTTATTTAAGAAATTATTGTTCCTCCGTTTTTTTTTATTCTTTTGCTAAATTATATTATAAATTTGATAAAAAAACATATTATAGTTCGCAATAAGAATTTGGTTTTTTTTTTCTGTTCGTAACGAGAATGTTCGATTGTTATTGCAAAAAGTCTCGAAAAAGAGATTGAGAAGATTGAAAAAGACAACATTTTTTGGATTCTTTTTTAAATAAAATTGAGTGGAACGAATGAAATTGGGACTACGACATAGCAATAAACGCAAAGGGTTGAACAATTCATACGTACAAAAGTGTAAGAAAGCGAGCAGTCGTTAGCTCACACTGAGCTCAATATTTGCGTTCTAATTTATCGGAGTCCGCCACCCCTCGCAGCGGCGCGGAGTCATCGCGCAAGAAAAAAAAAATCCGTGAGAGTGTATGTACATTGCACTCTTCATTCCCGCGGCTTCACGTGTGTGCATGCAATATCGCGACCACGCTCTCCACTCTAGCTGATTACAATTTGCATAGAGACACGCCGGAGATGGAACAATCAAATTCCTCACCCTCATAGAAAAGGATTAGCCGGGCTAATCTCGGACAGCGGAGTTCCACCTTTCTTCGAGATTAATTTTTCTCGAGAGTCGAGATAAATTCGCATTAGCACCGTGACGATAAAATTTGTATCTTTCTTTTTTAGCAGAATTTCACTCAATCGAAGGAATCTTTGAAGTTAATATTGAATTCGATATATTTAATATTGAATTCGATATATTTAATATTGAATTCGATATATTTAATATTTAATTCGATATGTTTAATATTTAATACGATATATGAGGTTGGCGCTGAAGGATTTTGCCGAATTTTTATTTAGCCTCCACAGATTTTTCTTTTTGCTCGACGTTCATCAAATTTAGGTTCGATACGTCGGAGTCTGAGCCGTCTTTAACGCCATCGGCCTTTGGGGTTTTTTCCGAAGAGGAAGACCATCGTAGACGGAGTATGGAAGGGGTTGTGTATCGTCGGTGCTTTTGCCACTGGTACTGGCTGCTGGCCTGCAGCGCACACCGTCGTTCCTGGCTTGCCTCCTACTCGCTTCGTGCTGGTTCCAGCGGTAATGCGCGTACCGCCAATAAATAACGTCGTGGCCCCGAGATCCACTCCATACTGTACAGTATACACAACGGAGAGGTATACCGCACAGGTCTATACTTACTACAAGCTACACTATACAGTACTTGCTCTCTTACCTATATAT
>JAPYZD010004153.1:0-12715 GCA_030522725.1 Ichneumoninae sp. B BG-2022a
TGGGCAAACTTCGCAAAGACGGGTCGACCCATTCCCTCTGACAATGACAAGTTCGTTAATGTTACGTGGACTCCGTTCACCGTGGAAAACAAAAAGTATCTGGAGATCAGTGACGAGCTCACAATGAAGACGAATCTTTACGGCGACAGAATGAACGAGTGGGAACGTCTCTTCCCTCTTCAGCCGCTCCCAAAATCCGGCGCGCATTGAATAAGAATTTTCTAATTATGTCAGTAAACATTTTTCCGTTTCCTTGAAACATGGTGGCAAATAAAGCAAGGCAAGAAAATCTCTCCGAAACATGACGACGAGAAATTATTTATATAATTTATCCGGGCCGTCAGCACCACACTGAAGGGGATCCGGATTGGCCACAGGAAACAATCGCGCCGGCTAATGTGACCACGTTGAGCGTATTCGCGATGAGAGCGGTTTATTATTATTATTATTTATTCATTATAAGACTCTAGGACGACGTCCCTTGAGAGTCAACTCCAAATATAAATGAGATCAGAGGCAGACCTTTTACATATTCAGTTGTGAGCTCCCGCGGGAGCTCACCACTAAACAAACCTGCTGCATATCAAAACTTGTTATCGGCTCACAAACTGCGGCTCTTGGTTCTCCTTGTTTATTCCTACGATTTTACACCCCGTTTATGACACTTCGTGTCATAAACTGGGTCCTTTACTTTAGTGGACATTTTTGCCCCTTCTAAGCCAACAGTTGATAGAGGGCGTCAAATTCGAAGGTGATGGGAATGACCCGAAGGTGCAGGGTGAGGTCGCCCATCTTCCTCTCCCCTACTTGCTGTCGATAACGGGGAAGCCCAGGTCGTCCCATTACAATACAGAGCGGACTATAAATGACGCAACCCGTCTTGCGACCACCACAGTTGTCGGCTTACCACACAGTGCGCATATCGCGTCGTCCGATGTTTTAAACTCGCGCTACGAGCGTCGGAATCTTTAATGAATCGTCGCCGAACGTTGGTCGATTAATCGTAATGTTTCAGCAATAATTGCGCTCTGTACAAGTTATTTATTGGTCACCCGCAGTCTATTATTACGATTAATGGGATTTCCCATCAACTTCTAGTTGAACTTAGTCCGTTTTTATTAAATAGATAAATAAATAAGGATAATACGAGGATAATGAAGTACCTTGCATTGTTGGCGTGTCTCGCCATCGCAGCGATCGTTTCTGCTCGGGAAGATAACAAAACTGAGACTGTAGAGTTGACATGTGGTTCGGGAAGAGTTCGCGGTTCGTTGATGACATCGCGGCTCGGCAAAAGGATTTATTCCTTCCGGGGTTTGAGATACGCCGAGCCACCGACCGGACGGCGACGTTTCAAGGTGAGTGTAGGAGCCAAGATGGAAAACAGGGAATACACGAGAGGGCTGCTGGACCTTCCTGTTTTACCGACGGAACGAGGCGATTTCGTAGAATCGACTTTACATTATTAATATGCGAAGCATATGTTTTTATAACATATATTTTATTGGACAGTAATACTAATTTCGGTTAAAAACATCCAAGAAATGAGGAAAATCGATTATAACACATCGGTAATAAAAATTCGACTGCACGCCCAGGCATACCTCGCGGACCACCCAACCCTAAATAATGGCTGGAATTTGGACGATTTTTCTATAACCAACCACAAATCAACCGTCGATTGGTGCGCCAAGCCAACCAATATTCCAACCGCCCGAAGGTTGATTTTTGGTTGGTTTTTGGAAACCAATCATTTTCCAACAGCTTAAATAGTTGGTTCATGGTTGGTTATTATAAAACGACCCTCATTCCGACTTTCAGGTGACTACAGTGATGGCCGATTTGTGGTTGGTTTTTTCGAAACCAACCATAAACCAACTATTTCGGGCAACGACCTAGCCAGCTGTTGGTTTACGATTGGTTTTGAAAAATCAACCATATGTCAACCACTACTATTCTCGGCTGAAAGTCGAAAATACAGTTGGTTTAAAATATCCAACCGTGAATCAACCTTTACTCTGTCAAAAGAATAGTTGGCTGATGGTTGGATTTGACGAACCAACCCAAAAGCAACCTTCGGGAGGTTGGAATAATGGTTGGTTTGGCGCACCAATCGACGGTTGGTATTTGGGTTGGTTTTTGGTTGGGAGGAACGCGAGGGTATTTATGTCAATATTATAGCTCTGCACAATGTGAACCTATGCGTAGCATATTTCTAAATCCATTCTAAATCCAAACTAAGAAATCACCTACTTCCGTCGGTAAAAAAGGTAAGGGCTTAAAAACGGGTCCAGCATCGACACTTTTTATTTCGTTCGCGCCCAAGCAATCGACTCAGTCGAATTACAATGTTTCGCATAGACGGTCGGTCCATCACTGCAGTCATCGCCGCAATAAAAGCGCGTCAATAGCCATTCGGGTCAAATGACCTTTGGCCCGCGATAAGTCCACATCGTCACTTCTTAATTAATGTCTTACGAAACTGACAAGCGCGCTTTGCAGTGAGAAGAAGAAGAAGAAACAAAAACTCTGGCGACGTTTTATCGGCATATTGTTGATTAAACGCGGATGTCAATTCGCGTTTTCCTGTTTTGTATTCCTTACTCTCCGCCTTTGTAGCAAGCGGTACCGGTGCAAGCTTGGAAGGATGTTTTTGATGCGACGGAGGAAGGACCTGCCTGCCCGCAGCCTAGGGGAAGATCCGTATCAGAAGATTGTTTGCGGCTCAACGTGTACACTACCAAGGTAAGATTTATATCAGGAACTCATCACGATTGTCTCTAAAGACTGTCGATCGTAACACTTCCATTATTGTTTCCTTTTAACGAATAGCAGTGAAGTTTGAAACGTTTCTATGATTTTGTGAGCTCTCGTAGGTCGCATCTATCATATGACTTTTGTAACATAACGTTGTAGAATAAAATTTTTTTTTTTCCAATTCCGTAAAAGTCCTGTGCCCCGCACCTTCTAGCAATTCTTTAAAAAGCCTATCTATCGGGCTTTTATGCGATTGGAAAAAAAAATCACATGTTATTCTATAACTTTGTTATCTCACAAAAATCCCATGAGAGATGCGACATACGAGAGCTTTTCAAGTCATGGCAAACTTGCAACGTTTCAAACTTTACCGCTGTTTTCATGATGTACCGTTAAAATAATGTAAAATCATGTCGAAGGGATTTCGCAAACATAAAGTAGGATGTAGAAGAAAAAAACATTTATTTGCAGCTCCCGTCGGAGAATCCGAGCGGTGCCAAAGACCTGAAGAGACCAGTCATGGTCTTCTTCCATCCCGGCGGCTATTACGCCGACTCCGGACAGAGCTACATGGAAGGACCAGAATATATAATGGATCAGGATATCGTCCTCGTCGTCACTAACTACCGCCTAGCGTCATTGGGTAAATCGCCTTACTTACTTTATACAAATAGATAGATAGATAGATTATGTTATAAAAATATTATATTTATATTACAATTACATTATATTACAAATGGTTTAGGCGATTTTACCCACTCACACACTAAGAACAAAAATTGGTTGCATTGAACAAAAATCGCGTTGACATACGTTCAAAGCTGTTATTTGTTTGATACAAATAAATAATTGTTTTGTTAAACGATTATTTGCTTCAATTTATTCAAAATTTGTCTGTCGAAACAAACATTTTTGTTTTCCCAACAAAATACGCCTTTGAACGTATGTCACTATGCATTTGCTACATCCAACCCGTTATTTTTCCTGGTGCACCGCGAAACGTTAATCTAATTTATTCAAGAGACAAGTGCTTTATGACAGGATTTTTTACATAAAGTGTGCACATGCACGCATAATGTGCCCATGCAATCATTGAAGCAACCCAAAAAAAGTGATCTAATGTAAACAGCTAAAAGTATATTCGATGCTGTTATTGTCGCAGTTTCGGATACAGAAACAATTTGTACAGTTTAGGTCATTTATGTAATTTCAGGATTCCTGAGCACATTGAAGTGATGCAGGGAAGCAATCTAATGTAAACAGCTAAAATGCCACAGCCTCGGACCCAAAAGCACTTTGCAGAGTTTAAGTAATTTATGTAATTTCAGGATTCCTGAGCACAGGTGATTCCCTGGCACCTGGAAATTTGGGTCTCAAGGACCAAGTTGAGGCTTTGCGATGGGTACAGAAGAACATCGCTGCCTTCGGTGGCGATTCGAACTGCGTTACGATATCCGGTTACAGTGCAGGCGGGTGGAGCGTATCAGTTCATCTTTTGTCACCGATGACCAAAGGACTCTTTCACCGTGCAATCGCGATGAGCGGATCCGCTACTTTTCAGGAGCCTCTTCCCCACGATCAGAGAAATCTCGCTGACAAACAAGCCGAGTTTCTCGGTTGTCCAACCAACACTACAGCCAGCATACTCGACTGTCTCAACACGAAGACCGCCGATGAAATCGGCAATACGATTCCAGAATTCTTCGTACGTTCGAATCAATGCGAAGCGATGCTTGAGTTTTTTTCGTGTATTTTTATTTTTTTATTTTTAGGAATGGCACGGAGATCCCATCGTCGTTTGGCAACCGGTGGTCGAACCGGAAGTTCCCGGTGTCGAGAGATTCCTGGCGGCCCAACCGGTCGACTTGATCAGGGAAGGGAAATTCCACGACGTTCCGCTCATCACTGGAATCACGAAGGACGAGTTCGGTGGTGCGGTGGTTTGTAAGTCTTTCTTTTTCTTTTTTTAAATTCTAAACCATTTTTTTCATAAAAAATAAAATGTGTTGCCCGTGTGACCGGAAATTGATGGAACTGAAATTTTCTGGATTTTCAGTCATGGTCGAAGAGGCGCGAAAAGGCAATAGTTCAATTTTCGATGACCTTAATGCGAATTGGGACAGAATCGCTCCCATCAGCTTCAATTACGAACGAAACACAACACGATCAAGAGAGATTAGTGAATCTCTGAAACGGTTCTATTTGAAAGGGAAGCCGGTTGGAGTGGACAACTACGAAGGTCTTGCTCATGTACGTTACAAAAAATCTAAACCCCGTTTTTTCAAATTCTCATTTAAGAAAAGAATTATTGAAGCAACAGTTTAATAGTGACCAGCATATTGGTTAAACTGTCACGACTTTTTATTATGGTTTATTTTTACTCCAATCGGTCGATAAACCAAACATAAATAAATTAACGCAATTAATATGCATTACTATAGCTTTACGCCGATTCAATAATCGGATTTCCGGTTCACCGTCTCGTCAATCTCATGGCACAAGCTTCAAAGTCAGCGGTCTATTATTATGAATTTACATACCAGGGTCGTTACAGTTACGTAACTTGGAGCGATACGAAAAAACCATTCGGTGAGTATAGGCGGAGCTGTCGCGCTACATCAATTTAAAATTAAAATCATCAGAAACAATAATAAACCGTGTTTACTCACGAGCTCGCAAAAAAAAAAAACATTAATTATTATAAATGAATACACTTTTTTCCCTATGCGATTTACACAGGTGTGGTCCATCAAGATGATATGCAGTATCACTTTCGCCTAAATAATTTTCCATACTTCGAGAAAGATGACCCGGAATTTCCAACGGTCGAACGGATGACCTCGATGTGGGCAAACTTCGCAAAGACGGGTCGACCCATTCCATCCGACAATGACAAGTTCGTTAATGTCACGTGGACTCCGTTCACCGTGGAAAATAAAGAGTATCTGCAGATCGGTGACGAGCTCACAATGAAGACGAATCTTTACGGCGACAGAATGAACGAGTGGGAACGTCTCTTTCCTCTTCAGCCGCTCGCGAAATCCGGCGCCTGTTGAACAGCGATATTACAATGATGTCAGTGAAAACTTTTCCTTTCCCAATAAACGTGGTGGCAAATAAAACAAGACTATTTGAATAATTCGGAGAAGAGTCTATTTGCATAATTCGAAGAAGAGTCTATTTGAATAATTCGACGATACCGCGAAGATAACGATATCTCATGCAAATAAATTTACGCTCCCAATGCTTCAAGCTTGTGTATGCGGTCTGCTTAATTTCTGGTGAATGTCTTTCTTTTCCATCCAAACCGTACGAAAGAGTTAACGCCCCGGCAGGCGTGACAGTGGGAACACCGAAAGTGTTAGAATATTGATAATATTCTTCTATCGATAATTTATGAACAGATTGTTCCTTTTATAGACATATCAAAATTGAACATTTTAATGGTTTAGGACTCATAAGTTATGGAGCGTAAATTTATGAAAATAATTATTTTCATAATTTATGAATCACAAGCTATCGAAAATCGAAATACCGTTGTAGCTTCGCGGAATTCCGCGAAAGTACAACGGTATCGCATGTTTCACGGTCAACATAGAAATCGCTATCGTGTAAGACGATGACGCCAGTTGAAGTTTTCCTCATGCTTTTTGTATGTTTACAGTATAGGCAATTGGCGGCAACGTACGGCGATGCGGTCTGCAACACGAGAACGGGGAACACGTGTCAAAGGAGCTTACGTGACAACGCGTCACGGAAGAAAAATGTATTCATTTGGCTGTGTTTCGAGCGCTGGCCGGGTGGAAAGATAACCGAGGTTGTAACACTATGATTCTGACCTAAGCCACTGATAAATGCAGATGATCGACGCAGTGGAATCCTATTTCCGTTAAGGGGAAGTGAAATATCACGGTCGGTAATGAACTTTTCTCGACGGTGCTAATTTTTTTGAGAAAAAAGCAAATTCGAGACGGGTGCACACGGCAATTTCGCATCCGACCCGAATTTATCTTCGTCTCAAAAAAATTTGCATAATGGGTGCCAAAAAATTAGCATTAAATGGTGCAAATTATTAGCACCATTGAATAAAGTTAATTTGAAAATTAACTTTAATAATTTGGATATTGACTTTCACTTCACCTTAAACGCCAGACACTGCGACATTAAAAAAAAATTCATTACAGTTTTTTTAACGACCGAGCACGGACCGACTGGAAAGACATTGAACATTGTAACTCGATGATTCTGAGTCCAACACCTTAAACAAGCATAACTCGAAGCTGCAATGTATCGAATCGGATATGCATGTTTTTGGCACCGCTTTCCAAACTCGGTTTAGACTTCGCATCGCAGCCGTAAGCGAACTGCCGTCTCTTTTTGACTATTTTTATTGCTTCAGCACGGAGACGCCTCGGCTCGCTCGCGTCAAGCATCATTGCACGGGTAACCACGTGCAACCTACACAATAAATTATTATTAAATACATGCACGGGTAAATCCGATGCCTCGAAGATTCTGCGGTTGTGTGTTGGCTATTACCTTTCGCAACCGGTAGAACCGAGCGTCGTCATTGTGTCCACGGCTAGAACTATAGCCGACGCAAACGCGGACCATTCTAAAAGTAACAGCCTACTGTGTCGCCCATAGCCGCCCGCGATGATCTAGTTTATAGTATATACCAAACTCTAAAATAAAATAGGGGTTACCACTGAGCTGTAGTGCATTGTATTCTCTACAACCTGCTGCAATCAGTTAATCGGCATAGTCGCTAATCATTTTCTTTCTTCATTTCCGCTAATGATATCTGTACGATGTCTTTTCATTCTTTAACATTGATTATGATTTCCGCGTCTGCGCAGAAGTGTAATGCTTCATTTTTCGTTCATCGTGTTTCTTTTTTATAAAAAAAATATTTAAGGGTCAAGCCGGAGTGTTCTTAATTTGCACCGATTTATACTAATGATTCTTTGACATTGACGATGATGTCTGCGCCTGCGCAGAAGTATGATGCTTCATTTTTCATTCCTCTTGTTTCTTAAAAAAAAAAAAAAATGAAGTGTCAAGCCGGAGTCTTCTTAATTTGCAGCTAATTCCTAATGATTCTTTGACATTGACGATGATGTCTGTGTCAGCGCAGAGGTATGATGCTTCATTTTTCGTTCCTCTTGTTCTTTTTTTACAAAAAAAAAAAAAGATTTAAGGTCCAAGACGGAATCTTCTTAATTTGCACCTAATTACTTATGATACTTTGACATTGACGATGAGCTCTGTGCTAGCGCAGAAGTATGATGCTTCATTTTTCATTCCTCTTGTTTCTTTTTATAACAAAAAAATATTTAAGAGTCAAGCCCGAGTCTTCTTAATTTGCAGCTAATTATTAATGACTCTTTGACATCGAATATGTTCTTTTTTTATAAAAAAAAGGTTTAAGGTCCAAGCCGGAATATTCTTAATTTGCACCTAATTATGATACTTTGACATTGACGATGATGTCCGTGCCGGCGCAAAAGTTTGATGCTTCACTTTTCATTCCGCTTGTTTTTTTTTATTAAAAAATATATTTAAGGCTCAAGCAGGAGTGTTCTTAATTTGCACCTAATTACTAATGACTCTTTGACATCGACCAAGATGTTTGCACCTGCGTAGAAGTATGATGCTTCATTTTTCGTTCCTCCTGTTCTTTTTTTATAATAAAAAGATTCAAGGGTCCAGCCGGAGTATTATTATTTTACATCAAACTACTAACCATTATTATGCAACATCGTTGCAACGAGGACGATTGCAATTGTGAAATTGTTATGCACCACGAGCTGCAGTCTTCTACGACGAGTCAACGTTATATTTATTCATTTTCGATTGATCAACAAGCTGCCCGCGCAGCATTCGTGTACATCGCGTCGCAACACGAGGCATGAGAAATTGAAAATAGTTTGTGGCGAATGGGAAAATAAGCCAAGTTCGAATCCCGTCGCAGGTAACCCTGACGGTAAATTCAATGTTAAAAAAACAAAACAAAAAAAAAATACACGCGCAGAAATTTAATTCGAAGAGGGCGTTGAAGCCAACGAAGAAAGTCGAGGCGGAAATCGGCTCCAAAATTCAACTCCGAAAAAAAGAAAAAAAAAAAATGTGCCAAACCCCGTTGAATCGTTCTCCAACTCTGCCCCGCGTTCGTTCCCGATCCGCGAGTCGGGTAGGGGTAAGACTAGCCGCGGCACCCGACAGGGAGTGGGAAAGTAAGGAACATCGCGACGCCTCCGTGGGAGTCGCGCTGGTACTTCCGAGGACACCGCACCTTGAGGAATAACTCTGAAAAAACGATAACTTAGGTACGATAAATTGATTTGAAAAAACAAAACAAAACAGGAAGCAAAGAAAAAAATCATACATCTCTTTGCTGTTCCTTGTCTGTAAAATTTTAATTTTTTCGTGTGGATTTTTTTTTCTTCTTTTCACTTGAAGTTATAATGTTTGAATCTTTGATGCGAAAAAAAAATAAAATCGTTTCGCCATTGCGTGACCGATGTGACGATCGGGACGAGTTATGCACGTTGCGCATTGTCGGGGATGTTTGGGGCGATATCGATAGACTATAGTGCGAGACGGACTTCGTCGAATGCGTCGAATAAAAATAATTTGGCATCGGGGTTTGACAATCGTTGAGACGATCGGTAATCTATAACGGTGCGCGGAGCCTTGACACCGAAAACCGCTGTAATTAAATCGCGAAGATATTTATTCGTCGAGTGGTTAATTGGATCGAGTTAATCGGCCCGATGGCACAACTCGGTCTCTCGTGGATGTTACGATGACGGCTGATGACCCCGCCGATGTGTCACCGCGCTCTTTGCTTACCGCCACTCGTCGCCCCTTCGTTTCTTCTTTTTTCCCCAACCCACAACGGAATCGGAAAAAAATAAATAAATTCCGCGACGAAGGAAAATATTCAGGACATTTTTTTTGTGAACAGTGCAACTGTTTTGAGAGAACGAAAACGCGAGCGCAGCCGTGAAAATAGAAGCTTTAAAGACGGAACTAAAAAAAAAATTAAAATGCTTTTGCGTTTTTTTTTATAACTAGCTAACGAATGATCGATTGATTGTTTTGTCACGGTCCACATGAAGATTTCAGGTGACTCTAGTGTGGGCGAAATTATATTTTTCCTATGTTTGCGTGTTCCAATTTTTCTGAAAAAAACTGGTCTTTGGGTAAAAATCTGCAAAGTGCTTTTGGAGATGTCTATCATTTCCTTCTCGCTTCCTTCTTTGATCGAGCTTCAAAAATGCACAGTGTTAAAAGTGGGAATAAAAATCAAAACGAAAAAAAAAAAAATGGTTTAGATTTGAAATGAACATTTTCCTGTGAAAATTGGATGGTATCGACATGTATTAATCTTCGCCTTAAACGATTGGTAATTCCTCCCGCTGCAAAATCGGTTATTAAGTCGGAGTGTTCGGTCGCGCATTGTAATCGATATCGTCGTAGATTTTTGAGAAAATCTTTCCGAGTCTAAATTTGGCCGAGTCCGCGGTGGAGTTCCGGGCCCCGGCTCGTCGAGTACCTTCTCGCACTCGACACCCGTTTGTTAACGTGTTGCGTAACCCGGATCGCCGCTGGCGTCGACGTACCTTGCCAACCCCGAGACTGCCGAGTGATACTCGAAACTCAAATTTATCGCTGGCAATAAACACGAAGTCGACGAAGAAGTAAAAGCCGAGAAAGCAAAATGGGTTAAAGTTAAGCGGGTGGTGTTTTTGCGTATTTAACAATGGGACATAATGTGCCCTTAAAAAAATTATGCCCTTAAGGGTGTCTTGAGAAGAACGTCAAGTAGACACCCTTAAAGGTTCTACTCGAGGAAAAGTTCAAATAGGCACATGTAAAGTTTTAAGGGCGTAATTTTTTTCGGGATTTGGAAACGCTAGAGTTCCTCTTCGCCGAGTTTATTCCGGTTTTCCGACAGTGGCAAAAAGCCTCCTTAAAAAAGCATGCCCTTAAGGCGTTCTAGTTGACGAAAATTTCAAGTGGAAACCCGTAAAGTTTCCACTCCAGGAAAACATCAAGTAGACACCCTTAACGGAGCGATTTTTTTTTCGGGCATTGATACATGGCAATGGCTTCGACTTTCGGGACGGATAGAAACACTTCAGTTCGTCGAAACTAGGGGGCTATAAACGTGCGCATAATTTCACCGGGCGTGCATATCCAGCGCTCCCGGGGAAAACTGCTGGCATTGCGCACAGTCATTGCTTCGCGATGTGAAGTGAAAATTGGTAAATCTGGCCCACGTGTCGTCCCTTTTCTGCCCACACGCGAGGTTGATCTCGTTTCAAGAGGCACCGCGGCCGCTCGCGGTAAGCCCGGAATTCGTTGCGTTCCGGGCGCCCTAATGGGGTTTCTATATCGGTCTCCATAAATACGCACACGTCATCGGGAAAGGAAAGTTAAAAACAGAAAAAAATACAGCGAACGTTCTGGAAAAAAAAATGATACAAGACTGAAAACACAAAAAAAAAAAGAAAAGCTTTTCCACAGGAACTATTCAGAAACTTGAAAAGCAAGTAGAATAATAATTATGAATAATAAAATGGTGTTTATTTTTCTGAGGTATTTATTTTTTGTGATTTAAATCTTCGCAGTATGCAAGGCGAAAGGCTAAATGAACGAATTGACAGGCGATATGGCAACTTTATTGAAAAAAAAGGTTTTACATCGTTTCTTTGATGACGCTTTCGATATGAAAGGTTCCTAGAATTCTACGAATCGGTTGATACAAGGTCATGCAAAATAAGAAGAGTGGGACCGTTGCAAACGAGCACCAAAGCACTTAGCGCACTCGTTCAGACTATAATTTTTTATAAAAATGTCCCCGTTCGGATTTAAAATAAAATAAAATAAAATAAAATAAAATAAAATAAAATAAAATAAAATAAAATAAAATAAAATAAAATAAAATAAAATAAAATAAAATAAAATAAATAAAATAAAATAAAATAAAATAAAATAAAATAAAATAAAATGTTGACATTCGCCGGGCTGAACGGGGGGTCGCGTGGGTTGCCCTCGTTCCCCATATTTTCCGATTCGACAAAAGGCGACGAAGGTGGCTGCCGGCTGTCCGGGACCTTTTTTTCCTCTTGCTCCTTCGTTCTCTATACAACTCGTTCGTGTTCCACCTCGAGGCTCGACTCGCATCACACGGCGAACAAAATTAGACCCGATCTATTTCGGAGCGGCGAGCGCGCCCGCGCACCGCCAACGAGCTGACCGGCCAGCGGCAGCCATGAGAAGAGAACCGCAGAAACACAACGGCTAAGCTCCTCTCGCTCCAGTTTGCCCACGTCTCTTTTCTTCTTCCTCCTCCCCATCTTCATCTCTGTTCTCTCGGCTTCTTGGGCGCTCGCAAAGTCAGACTTCTGGCCCCTCGCGACTCTGCGAAATTCGTCGTTACGTAAACGGAATCTTGACACTCGACACGTGGTAGTCTGGAACTGGGAATAGAAAATGAAGTAAAGAAGACAAGAAGCCAGAGAATGAGCCGATGACTCAAGTCTGGCAGACAATTGCGCACCGAATTTTTTTTTTTTTAAGCGTCTCGAACTTTCATCCAATTTTCAAAATTATATTAAAAAAACCTTGATTTTGATACTCAATTTGGTAGCGGATTTTGACGATGTTTTTTTATGATTGCGCGATTTTTCTTCCTATTTTCAAAATGATCAAAAAAATATTGATTTCAATACCTGTATCAATTTGAATTTTACTTACTTACTTATTCATTTATTTAAGGTAATACTAGCACAATGACTGACGCCGCCTAAGTTCGAGAGAAAAAAGACACAGATTACAAACACTTCTAGATGAGAAAAAAATCTGAAAAAATTCTAGCATATAAAAGGTGCTGAAAAGATTGTTTGTGCATAATAATAATTTCAAAATGTTCATAACAAATTACTGA
>JAPYZD010004154.1:0-11730 GCA_030522725.1 Ichneumoninae sp. B BG-2022a
GAAATTTCTGTCGACGAAGCTTTGGAGAAGGGAATCGTCACAGCGGATCAGGTGAACAAAATGGCTGCCGTTCAACGGCTCACCCCTGAAACAGTACCAAACAAGTTCGAAACAGTCACGACGACGACGAAAATCGTGATCAGAGATCCGCAGACTGGAAAAGAAATTTCTATCGACGAAGCTTTGGAGAAAGGAATCGTCACGGCGGATCAGATGAACAAAATGACTGCCGGTCAACGGCTCGTCCCAGAAACCGTATCAGATAAGTCCAAAACGGTCACGACAACGACAATAGTGATCCGAGATCCGCAGACCGGAAAAGAAATTCCTGTGGACGAAGCTTTGGAGAAGGGAATCGTCACAGCGGATCAGGTGAACAAAACGACTGCCGGTCAACGGCTCGTCCCGGAAACCGTATCAGACAAGTCCGAAACGGTTACGACGACGACAATAGTGATCCGAGATCCGCAGACTGGCAAACAAATTTCTATCGACGAAGCTTTGGCGAAAGGAATCGTCACAGCGGATCAGGTGAACAAAATGACTGCCGGTCAACGGCTCGTCCCAGAAACCGTATCAGACAAGTCCGAAACGGTCACAACGACGACAATAGTGATCCGAGATCCGCAGACCGGAAAAGAAATTCCTGTGGACGAAGCTTTGGAGAAAGGAATCGTCACAGCGGATCAAGTGAACAAAATGACTGCCGTTCAACGGCTCGCTCTCGAAACAGCTACAAACAAGTCCGAAACGGTCACGACGACGACGAAAATAGTGATCAGAGATCCGCAGACCGGAAAAGAAATTCCTGTGGACGAAGCTTTGCAGAAAGACATCGTAACGGAGGACCAAGCAAAAGAAATGGCTGCAGCACAAAAACCGGAAGTGACTATAAAGATCGACGAACCTGCGACAAAGCTACCGATCACAGATTTCCAGACGGGAAAAGAAATTTCTCCGGACGAAGCTCTTGAGAAAGAAATCGTCACAACCGATCAAGCAAAGAAAACTGCCGAAGTGACTATAAAGATCGACGAACCTGCTACAACGCTACCGATCACCGATTCTAAGCCGGTAAAACAGCTTCCTGTAGAAGAATCTCTGGAGAAAGGTATCGTCAGTCCCGATCAGGTAAAAGAGAAGGCCGTCGCACCAAAGCCATCGGTAACGATAAAGATCGACGAGGCTACGAACGTCTTCGACGACACCGACGAAGCCGGCCCGTCATTGGGCGAGATAACCAGGAATCGCGTGACTACCGAACCGAAGTACAAGGTAACGATCGGCAGAGCTCGATCGGTGTCGCAGAGTCCCGAGCGCGAAGCCAGGCCGATCGTTCTCCAAAGAATGCGCAAGAGGATCGTCGATCCTCAGGAAGCTCTCGAGACGGGTCTGATCGATCAAGAAACAGCAAAAACCTTAGAAAAATTGATCTCCGAAAATGAAGGTAAATCGGCTGGTTTAGCCGAGGCGATCGGCGATAAGATCTCCGCCGACGAGGGTAACATAAAGGATCCCCAGAGTGGGGACCAAGTATCGATAAAGGAAGCGATCGACCGTGGAATTTTGGACTCGGAGAACGCAGTGATGCTCGTCCCGCTGGCGAAGAGTTTGTCCGTTCCTGGCCTCTACAAGCAGGGACTCCTCGACCGCGAGGAGAACATGATAGTTCATCCGGAGACCGGTCAGCACCTGAGTCTAAACGAGGCGATCGTCTGCGAGATCGTCGACGCGCAGTCGAGATTGTCCGAAGAGAAGGGCGACAACCTGACCCTGGAAAACGCGATCCTGAAGGACGTAATCGACGGCGAAAGATCGCTCGTCAGAGTGGACAGTGTCCAGGTGAGCCTAGTCGAGGCTGTGGAGAGCAACGTCTTCGAGCCCGACGAGCCGTGGACTTCGGACAGTCCCTTGCCTCCCGTAGGAATGACCTTCGCCCTGGCCGTCAAGCGCGGTCTGGTCGACCTGGACACGAAGGAGGTGACGCACCCGATAACCGGCGAGCGAATGCCTCTCCAGCAAGCCATCGAGAGTGACTTCATAATGGCTCTTCCCTACCCGGCGGCAGCCGAGAGCGTCGAGGTAGCGAAAGCTCTCGAGGATGGTCTAATAGACGAGAAAACCTCCACATTCTTAAATCCAAAAACCGGAAAATCGGTACCGATCTCCGAAGCGATGGAGTCGGGACTCCTGGTCGTGAAGACCACTGGAGTCTCCAGCACCGTGGCAGCGGTCACGGAGACAGTCACTTCCTACCACACCGTAACGACGAAAACCGTCGCGATCCTGTCGGGCTACGTGCTGATAAGCTCCGACGAGGTTCAGAACACAAAAACCGGCGAGATAATCTCGATCGCAGAGGCTCAGAGGAAGGGAATCGTCAAGGGCGAGTCCGAGACTCGCGAAGAGTTCACGACCAAGGACGTGAAGACGACCTTCAGCGAGGCCGTCGAAGCCGGCTCCGTGGACATGGAGGCGGGAACCTACACGGACCCTGAGACCGGCTCGACGATACCGATCGCCAAGGCCATAGCCTCGGGAATCCTCGACACGTCGGCTCAGAGTCAACCCTCCGAGTCGCCGAAGAAAACCATCCTCACGGTTCTCGACGCGGTGGACCAGCTTTACGACGAGGAAACGGAGAAATTCCGCGATCCGGAGACCAACAAATCCTACGACCTCACGGAAGCCATGGAGGTCGGTCTCATAGAGCCAGATTCGATCGTCTACGACGTGAAGTCGTCCGAGACGGTGACCACGAAGCAGGCAGTGGCGAGAGGTCTTCTGGACCCGAAGACCGGAAAACTGAAGAACGAGCAAGGTGACTCCATGTCGGTCTCCGAGGCAGCCAAGCTGGGACTCCTGGCGGTCGTGGCGGCGCCCGTCCTGGCGGGAATGGCCGTCGTCGACGCGATAAAGGGTCGCAAGACCAACGAGCGAAAACCGACGATGTCACCGGTCAAGGAGTCCAGTCCGCTTCGGGAACCTCGAGTCCCACCGGCGGAAGAGTCCTCGGTGAGGACAGAAAAAATTCTCGAGCCTCAGGAAAAACCAGAATCGCGTCCCGTCCAAACCACCCTGGGCGAGGCGATGGCGAACGATCTCATCGACCCGAAAACCTGCAGGCTCATCATCGGCCAGCGGGAGATTCCTCACAGCATCGAGGAGGCTCTGGAGAGGCAGGAGATCCACCCGAACGAGGTCGTCGTGGTCCTGAGCAGAACCCAAGTGTGCCTGATCGACGAGAGGCAGCGGTTCAGAGTTCCGGTCTCTCGTGACTTGACGCCGCAGAGTCTCGCCGAGGAGGGCGCTTACGACCTCGAGTCCGACAAGTTCGTCGACCCCGAGACCGGCAACACCGTGGCTTTCCACGACTTCGTTCGGAACCTCGAGGTTCTCGATCCCGACAACGTCTGGGTGAAGGATCTCTCGAGCCGGGGCGGCGAGTACGTCTCTCTGCGGGAAGCGATAGATCGTCCGCTGGTGGATCGCAATTCGGGTTACATGGTAGATCCGAAGACCGGCAAGAAGATCCCGTTCTTCGAGGCCATCCAGCTGGGTCTGATAGTTCACCGACCACCCGCCGAGGAGGAGGGTCTGGCCCTGAGTCTCAAGGAGGCCATCGAGGCCGGTGTCTGCGATCCGTCGAGCGGTGTTCTTCAGGATCCGCGGTCAGGTCAGACCCTCAGCCTGGCGAACGCCGTTGAGGCTGGTCTCATAGATCCCGACTCCGTCAGCATAAGAAACCCGACCAACGACGAAGTCCTCCCGCTCTACGAAGCCGTTGAGGCGGGCATCGTGGACCTTCGGCGAGGCGTCATCATAAACATTGAAACCCGAACTGAGATCGACATCAAGGTCGCCTTCCTCAAGGGCCTGGTGGTCCCAGGTCTGAGAAAACCCATAGCTCTGGAGGCGATAATAAACAAGGGTCTCTACGACCCCGAGTCCGGACAGATCCAGGATCCCCTCACGAAGCAGCGAATCGACCTCGAAGAAGGCGTTCGTCGAGGCATCGTCGACGCCTTCATAACCGAGTGCAGGGACACGAAATCCGGCTCGTTCGTCTCACTGGACGACGCTCTTTCCGCGAGTCTCGTGACCTCCGGTCACCTTCGCGACACGAAGGCTGGCACGCTTTTGTCACTGGACGTCGCCCTGGCGAAGCGTCTGATCGTCACGACGTCGTTCGTTCCGACCCTCATCGACGTCATCGTCCAGGAATATTACTCCCCTAAGACTGGTCTCGTACTCAATCCCATGACCGGCAACGAGCTCACGGTCAACCAAGCCTTGGCCACCGGGTTCGTGGACGGTACCAAGACCAAGGTCAGGGACGAGCGTCGCGACAGAGTCGTCGCCCTGAAGGAAGCTCAGGACACTCGTCTCCTGGATCTCGACAAGGGAGTCCTGTTGGTCCCTCACTCGATGCCTCTCGACGCGGCACTCGAGAAGGGCTACCTCCTGAGCACGACGAAACCTTGGACCCTGCAGCAAGCCCTGGCGCACCAGAGCTACAACCCCAAGACCGGAGCCTTCCTCATAGACGGCGATCGCCTGACTCTCGAGGCGGCGATCGGCAAGGGTCTCATAAGCCTGGATGGTCCATCGATAAAGGATCCTCGGACCGGCGACGTGATCAGCCTCGGCGACGCCATCAAGCACGGTCTCATAGACCCCAAAACCGGCATGGCCGTGGATCCGTCAACGGGAACACCGATGACCCTGATCGACGCCCTCGACCGAGGACTGGTGGTCCCTGCGAAGAGAAAGATATCCCTACCCGAGGCGGTCTTCAAGGGCTTCTACGACCCCAAGACCGGACAGTTCACCAGTCTGGAGACCCGCGAGCGACTCCCCACCGACCGGGCGATCAAGGAGGGAGTCATCGACCCCTCGTCGGCGATCGTTCGCGACCTCCACGGCGACCTGATCACCTTCGACAGAGCCATCAGGGACAGGATCGTCGACCCCAAGAGCGGAACGATCGCGACGGAGAGAGGCGTCACCGTCGACTTCCAGGAGGCCCTGGAGCAGGGTCTTCTCCTGGAGACCAGGCGGCCCATGACCTTCAGCGAAGCGATCCTGAAGGGGATCCTCGATACCAAAACCGGGTTGTTCCTGGATCCGAAGACCGGTGCGTACCTGACGGTCCTCCAGACCATCCAGAGGAACCTCATCGACGCCGACTCGGTTCACGTCAAAGATCCCAAGACCGGCTTTACCAAGAAGATCACCCTGGCCGAGGCCATCCGCATGGGACACGTCGACGGCACCACCGGAAGGGTCAAAGACTTCACGAGGAACAACCTGGAGATATCTCTCCACGAGGCCTACGAGATCGGCCTCATAATCGACAACAAAGCCGCCGTGTCTCTGCAGCGGGCGATCCACCAGGGCTTGTACGACGACAAGACCGGCAAGATAACCGACCCCGCAAACGGCAGTGCGGTGACCCTGCACGAGGCTATGAGGAAGTGCGTGATAAGTCCCAAGCTGGCCTGCTACTGGGACAAGCGAGGCGAGAGTCTCCTCTCCCTGGCGGAAACCTGTCGCGCGGGCGTCATCGACCGTAGGTCAGGAATGTTCAAGGAACCCGGAGCGAACAACCCTGTCTCCCTGTCGGTGGCTCTGCAGCTGGGTCTGATCGTCGACATCGAAAGCGCCGGCTTCGGTCTCTACGAGACCCTGCACATGGGACTCTACGATCCGCCGTCGGGCAAGTTCGTCAATCCCTCCTCGAACAGAAGAGTCACCCTGGCGGAAGCTTGTCGGGAGGAGCTCGTCAATCCTCTCGTCTCCGTCGTTAAGAACACCAGGACCAACCGGTACATCCCGTTGGAGGAAGCCATAGCGGAGGAGATCGTCGACGACGATCTGGGAACTTACAAGATCGTCGAGCTCGACAAGGTCATGAACCTTCTGGAGGCCAAGAGGAAAGGCCTCGTCGTGCCGGCCTTGAAACCCCTGTCCATCGAGGAGGCTGTCAAGTGTGGTCTTTACAGAGGCGACAGCGGAAAGTTCGTCGACCCGACCGCGAACGAATTCCACGACTTGACCCAAGCTCTCGAGAACGGGCTCCTCGACGCGGAGACCACCGCGATGAAGGACGCGACCACCGGTCAAATAAAGTCGCTCCTCGACGGAATCGAAGACGGCACCATCGACGTTCCCAGAGGCAGAGTCTTGGATCCGAAATCCAAACGCGCCTACAACATAGACGTCGCCCTCGAGCGCGGCTTGCTGGTGGCCGTCGACAAGCCTCTGACCCAACAGGGGCAGCGCAAGAGTTCCTTGGAACTCCGCAAGGAGGCCATCAAGGCCAAAGGCCTCAGGGAGTGTTCTCTGGAGGAGGCCTTGAGATACGAACTCCTGGATCCCGATACCTCGGTGCTCAAGGACCCCAGAAACGGAAGGTTCGTCACGGTGACGAAGGCTCTCGAGGACGGGGTCGTTGATCCCGCGAGCAAAGGGGCCATCGAACCCCGCAATGGAAAAACCATCACAAGATGCATCAAATTCGAGGAGACTACGGTCTTCCTCGTGGAACCCACGAGCTTCGAGACTGCGGTCGAGAAAGGCTATCTGAATCTCGAGACCGCCAAGTACACGGATCCGAATACCGGCGAGGTTCTCTCCGTGAAGGAGGCCGTCGCTCACGGTATCGTTGATCCGGACTCGGCCCTGATAAAGGATCGACAGAAGAGAAAATTAGTGAAATTGGTCGAAGCCTTTAGGAAGGGGATTATGGACGGTGAAAAGGGCAACGTGCTGGACACGGCGACTTCGAAGCTGCACACCCTGCCCAAGGCCGTCGAGACCGGCCTCTTGACGACCCAGAAGCAAGGGTTGTCCTTTATCGAGACCCTGCAATTCGGAATTTACAATCCGACGACCGGTGGATTTCACGATCCGTTCTCGGTAACCTCGGTGCTAGATAGGAAACGCTTGAATCTCAGTGAGGCGATAGAATCGGGACTCGTCGATCCATCGACGACGGTTATCAAGGATCCGGTTAGCGGTAGGATAACGAGCTTGTTGGAAGCCATTATCGAGGGTAGGGTAGATCCGGTCGCGGGCAGGTTTAGAGAGGACACCGAAGGCAAAGATATTGACTTCGTGAAGGCATTGGAGAGGGGCTTCGTATTGGCCGCTGAAGCTAGGGTAAGTCAAAGTGATATATATATATATATATATATATATCTATCTATCTTTTTTTATTGAAACACTTTTTGGATTCTACCAAAGCTTGTCGGCAGGTTACGGACTATTGCATAATTATTGCTTCAAAATTTGTTGTTTTTACCATTGAGGACCTTGTATCGAGACGCAAGAGGGTTCTGTACTGTCCGATGTTCGGAGACAGATTTTTTTTTTCCAGTTCGGTCGTCACTGAGGGGATCGAGGAATTCGATGGCGGAGAATCTCATTCGTTGCGATGTCCGGGATACGAAGGAATTCGTTCGTGAAGATCGTAATGGATTTATTCGGAAGAAGTTAAGGGGAGCTCGACAAATTCAGCAAAAAAAAAAAGTCGCATTTTCTTTTATCGGCGAAAAAAAAAATATTGTCAGGAATCCCATGCGTTGGTTTGATTTTAACGTTGTCCTGGTTGTGCACAAATGTCCCCATGCCTGAAAAAAAAATTGTAGGAATTCACATTTTTGAAAAAATAGAAGATATTTTTTAAAAATCATGTTGAAAAATTGATACGTTACTCACATTTTTTAATATTCGGATCTGGCAATTTTTTTACACAATTGGAACACCGCTACGAAAAATCAATCGTATGGAATTTAGTATACCTTATTTTTTTTACCGATAAAAAAAAAGAACCTTTTTTTCCTGAAACCATTGGAGACCCACTTAAGTCGACGAAATCGGAGAGTGGATTCTCGAACCCTCCGTGACGCCTGGACGAATCATAACTTTACTAAATTGGCAAAAGCTTGGTGGCATGGTCCCCGCATGGACCTTTCGATTAATCATTCCACACGAATTTTTCGTTTACATGAGATGGTCGATGATCGACCTAGTCAATAGTCACACCTGCATTTATCTAGACTTCGCACAAGTTATATATTCCATAGATAAATTTTATTTATTTTTTTTCATTTTTTTTTTATTATTAATAAATAATTTATCGATTAATTAATTAATTAGTTAAATCACATAAAGACCATCCCATGTCAAACCGAATGCCCGCTTAAAATTTGTTTGTCTCGTTTTTACAGTGTGCCCATGTTATACGACACTTACATCCCTCGTGCTTGTTATCATTTAACATGGGGCCTAGGCTATATGAGAGAAACTCCTCACCTGACACTAACCAAAGGAGTTGCGCTCTGATCGTACGGCTGACGAGTAAAAAAAATATCCATCGACAGCCACACGGCCCATCGCGCACATCATATAACATACTTCTCAAACTTCGCTTAAAAAAAACCAATTATCTTCATTAATTTATTAATAATCAAAAACGAAAATCAAAAGAAAAAAAAATGAAAACGAAATCGTTTTATCGCATCAGCAACGCTAATTCGGCCTTTGTTTAATTAAGTTTAATATAGTATTTATTTTAACTTATCCAGCCGCTTCGATTCGACGAATCTGGCGGCTGGAATAAATTTTATACTTTAATCGTTGAAAGTGTGGTAGACAACTTTGTGCATATTCGTATTATGTTTTGATCAACTACGTTGAGGATAAATAATTGTCAATTTTCGTCACGATTTATCAAGGCCAAATTAGTGAATATCATTTTCACGAATTATTATTGATCGATTAATTTTATTCGTCTCATTAAAAAATTTCATTCACACAACGCGCCATAAAAATGGTTGGCATAGGTAACGTATGGCTGTGGGGAGTTCGCTATAATTTTTGTTTCTTTCTTATTCTGCGTGAAAATCACATTTTTTATAAAAGATACATTCACGCTCTCCGATCTTAACGCTCTGCTGAAATTTAAATTTTTTGTAATCGTCGAGTGATATTTAACCATTCCTTAACAACCAGTTATCGAAACATAATATAACGTTACTTATATTCTCTCTGTTACATAACTTTTAATAATTGTCTCACTAGATCGAATTTGTTTATTTATTTTTTCTCTACATTGTTAATAATCGTTGTAAATGTTTTTCTTTACTTTTTTCAGGTATTTTAATTTTCCAGTTTTTTTATTCTGTCGTTGTTAATTATTCTTAGTCGACACTTTGAGAAAAACGCAATTTTACATATAAAAAAATATCGATAGTTACATTACATCATTTTATACTTACCGTACATGGTTTATCATCGTTACACTATCGTTATTGTGCGTTTTAATTTATTTGCATGACTTAGAGCCGAGAATAATTTTTTTTGTCGGCTGCAAGATCAAACGAAAAATCATTTACATAAATTTTTTCGCTGTTTTCACGCAGATAAATTAAAGCTACAACGGATAATGTACCTAATTAAGACGACTTGTATGTTATGTTTGTGCGTGTTTGTGCTTGCATGTATGAGATATGCCATAGGCTTATATGAAGAAAAAAATCTTTATTATCAATTTTTTTTTCTATCAATAATCGTCTCTTTTCCACTGCCTTTGGTGAGATGGTGGTATCTTTTTAGTATCCGTAATAATCGTAGAAATTCTGCACGAAAGCATTCGACGGTGATTAACGATTTTTTTTGTGCAAAAAAAAATTATAGCAAGCGGTCGAGGAGAAGTACAAACTGTGCGACGAGACACTGTCGAAACTTTTGCAATGGATATCCGGCATCGAGGATAAACTCGCCAATCAGGAGGTCGTCAAGGAAGACGTCGAGGATCTCAGAAATCAGATCAACACGATGAAGGTTCGTTATTATCATTATTACGATTCAAAATAAATAAATAAAATTAATCAAATTAATTTACGGCTGGTGATATATGGTATTTTTTATTTGTAGCAAGTCAAAGAAGATCTGGAAGCTCACAACCGTCCAGTGTCCTCGTGCCTGGACCAAGTGCGTCAAGTAGTTCTCACCGGAAGCGAGGTGCTATCCAGTGACGAAGTATCTACTCTCGAGAAGAACGGACGTTCTTTGAAAACGCGATTCGAACGAGCCACCGACCGGACTGATCGTTTGCTCAAACGTTTGTTTGGTGCTCGTGACGAGCTTACTAAATTCAAGTGAGTCCTTAATTCCTCAATGTCTAAATTTTTTATTTCTCGATTTTTCAATTTTTTAACTTCTCGATTTTTCAATTTTTTAACTTCCCGATTTTGCAATTTTTTAACTTCTCGATTTTTCAATTTGTTAACTTCTCGATTTTTCCATTTTTCATCTTCCCGATTTTTCAATTTTTACTTCCCGATTTTTCAATTTTTTAGCTTCTCAATTTTTCAATTTTTTTACTTCTCAATTATTCAATTTTTTTATTTCTCGATTTTTCAATTTTTCAATTTCTCCATTTTAGTATTTCACTCCTTCACTATCCTACATTAAACTCAAAAATTATATTTCCCGTTTGACTAAAATCGAAATTAGATCGACTAATATATATCGGTTATTTCTCAGAAATGAAATTTCGTCGTTCACCACCTGGCTGGACAAAGCCCGCAGAACTCTCGAGGACAAGGAGCGTTCTCTGTCCGACTTGAACAAGCTAACGATGAGCACCGACACGACGCGCGACTTCATCAGCGACGTCATAGCTCACCAAGCCGACCTGCGTTTCATAACGATGGCAGCGCAAAAGTTCGTCGACGAGAGCAAGGAGTATCTTCAAGTGCTCAACGATTTCAGAACGAGTCTGCCGCAGCGCCTGCCGCACAAGGAGCCGATATCCAGCCAGAACTCGCCGGTACGAAGCGAAGTGACGATAGTCACGGCTCAGTACAAAGATCTGCTCTCGCGCGCGAACCATCTCTCCGACAGGCTATCCGGTGTCGGCGGACGACAACGGGACTACCACGAGTCCCTGGAGAAGGCCAAGACCTGGCTCAAAGAGGTCGAGCCCAAGGTTCACAGAGTAATTTCGGAGCCGATAGCCGCTGAGCCGAAACAAGTGGAGGATCAGCTGAGCAAGGCGAAGGCGTTGAACAACGAATTCGTGGCGAACGAACGACTGGTCGGCAATGCGAAATCCAGCGTGAAGGCTCTCCTGCGATCGCTCGACGGACAATTGACGCCGAGCGAGGTCAATCAACTGGAGGAACCGGTCAGAGCGTTGGAGGACAAGTATCGACAGTTGTCGAACGCTCTGGCGGAAAAGTGCCAGGAGCTCGACACCGCTCTCGTGCAGAGCCAGGGCGTCCAGGACGCCCTCGATGGACTCGTCGCGTGGCTCAACAACACCGAGAGTCAATTCAAGTGCGTTGCAATCTTAACACCACCAGCCGTACACGTCTTGTTAATTTAAGGAGGTTGGAGCGAGTGGTGTTCATTTCGCGTAAATTCGAGAAATTCGGGCAAGAATTGCAAACACTTCCCAAAGTTATAAAAATCTGAAAAAATTCATACTTATTATGGGCATTGAAAAGACTAATTTTACATAATAATAATTTCGAAATGTTATTAACAAATTGTTGAAAATAAAATTGTTCATCTAAATATGTGGTAATTCAATTTTTTTTTATGAAAATGATTCGTTCGCTTTTTGGAATACGTATGAATTTTTTCAGATTTTTATCTTTATTTTGACTTTTGCACATTTTTCCATGTAAAAAACAAGAAAAATCAAAATAAAGATAA
>JAPYZD010004155.1:0-23684 GCA_030522725.1 Ichneumoninae sp. B BG-2022a
TGACGCGATCCGAACAGCCGAAAAATCACTTCTGCACTCGCGAATCACATTTGGTTTCGGTGAATTGGTATTTTTGAAAACTCAGCTATGAGGTGATTGTATGGCCATAAGGTGATGTCTATAATGTTGCTCACTTCATATCCGAGGCGCCCGATCATGCGGAGCGTTGCGCAGCCGCTTGTTACAATTGACCCGTGTTACTTTTGTCCCCGGTCTCCCCTACTTTTCGCTGGGTAATCTTTCCATGGCCCCCTCGTCGTTTCTGATCTACCGTAGATGCCCGGGCTATCGCTATAGCTATACAGCGCCCTGCCAAATGGATCCGAACCGGTATTCATAACTTTTTGCGGTTCGACTGGCTCCGAGAAGCAATCTAGCCGCTGTCAAATGGCGTGACTGCGAAATCCGGTAGCGGCTTCGTGTCTTCCTCCGGTGGTTCGTCCGTGATTTTTCGGGTTTGCGCGAGGCCTTTGCTGGTTCCGCGGTGAATATGTAATACGTGTGTTGTGTACCCGGTTTTGTGTATATTCTGGAAGGACGAGGAGCCGGGCCGGGGGAGGAGCAACTCGGTCCTCCTGTCGCGAGGGAACCAAGAGTGTATAAAGGAATGTGCGCGATAGCGCGAGCGCGGGCTACAAGCTCACCGCCAAGATCCGGACTAGACGAGAAATCGATTGTCGTACGTGCGAGCCCCCGGGCTATATACTGCCGTACAGTGTACACCGGTGTACCTATAACGTCGTATGTGCGCTGAAAATGGAGGGAAATGGAACATGCTGGGCTGAATAGAGCGAGATAAATATGTGACGCCGGTGTTCGGCGGTGTATGTTTATATACACGTGTGTGCCAAGCCCACCACCGACAGATTTTATCGACTGTTGAAACAATTTTTATGTATCGCACCTAAATAGATAACGGATTTGGAGCACTCGGGATTTCAACGATACCGGAAGAAAAACAAGGGTTGCGGCTCGTATGGAACGCAATAAGGCGATGACGTTGTGTTCGCTTTCCGATGAGAAACTAAGTGTGCGTTGTGACTGAATTAAGCTCCGTATGGAGAAATTATCAATAATTAGGGAACTGTTCGATATTCGGTGGATCGTGACATCAGTTGCCGATGTCGGATCAAGTCGTGAGCTCTTGTGTGGTGGACCGGTCTTGTGCACTTTATCGTCACGGGGATCAGCAAGATTATTCTGTTCGGACTAGAAACGTTCAAATGTCCACACTACCTTCTAGGCATTCTTAAAAATTTTCTTGAGGATCGCACGCTGAAGGTTAGAAACAACGGACACAAATCACCGGCATTCACCCTGGAGCAAGACGTACTGCAAGACACTATCGCCATTTCTATATAGATAACATATGCTGCGACGATGTATATAATAGATTCATCGATGAAGAGTGCAGTAGAACCCCGATTAACCGGGATGCGCGGGAACAAAGAGTACCTGAATAATCGAAATAGTGGTTAATTCGAACTGGTCAGCGAAAGTATATAAGTCAATAATGGCTAATGATACAACTTTATTTTGACTTATTTTGACAAAATAAGTCAAATTTTTTCAAAAATGTTGTCAGATATAAATTAAATTTTGTCAAAAATGTTGTCAAAGGTTTTGTCAAAAATAAGTCACTTATTTTGACAAATAAGTCAAATGTTTTGACATAAGTCGCTTATTGACTCAGTTTGTCACTTAGTTAACAAAGTTATTTATACGAAATTGCATATTCCAGTTATACGAAATTAATTTTTACTGTGTACAGACTACTTGGCGCGTGGACATTGCTGCTTTCATGGAGAAAAAGAAATTGTTGGGATAGCAAGAATTTTGTTACCATAACTCATTTACCTGCTTAACATAGGGCCAACAAAATATTTTGCAGAGGCAACAAATATTTTGCTGTAGCAGCCAAATATTTTTGCTGCCGCAACAATAAATTATTATCGATCTACATTTTGTTAGAGAAACAACTATTTTTCTCCGTGTTATCCGTTTGATCCGAGTTTTTCGTCTCTTCCGAGTCTACACTGAGAAAAAATTACATAGTAAAAGCAACAACACTGACTTCTTACCATAAAAAATTGTTCCCGAGCGGAACGTCTTCATTTTATAGTTGTGACAATGACAAAAAAGCATGGTTGCAACGATAATTATAGTTTAACCAATTAAATTTAATCTATCGGAAACTATCTATATAGATTCGTTATAGTAGGAAATACTGTCCTTTTTCTCAGTGTACACTTGTGTTAACGCGTAGGACTCGGATGAGTCAGGTGCCGCGGATACCGCGGAGGCTCGGTTGATCGAAGATTGGATAAGCGAGGCTCTACTGTAATTACGTAGAATCCACCCAACCACTGTGCGCACGACGAGTACAGGTCACCACCTGTAGACACAAATTCCCCGCACACGCAACATTCGAAATCTTAGACAGAAAGTTTGAAGAATTACAATAAAGCCAATATTCCATTCCCTTTAAATAAGAACAACCAACCCAGAATAAGAAAAAACACGAACTAAAAGTCCTCGGTCGATGACTCGTTGACATTTTATGTTACGATTGTATACGTCACCCTCTAAATCGCTCTCTCCGTACACAAATGTTAATTCCTACACTTTGCAACTTCACGTTGATAAACGCCCTCACCACTCCTACCAAGATTATACCGTGAAAACATAGTTTCACGAAAGTTTATCATAACCGGTAAAAAAAATGAATACACGCTGCATTATTGTTTCCTCAGGGCTTAAGAAATGAGTAATGAGCCGAGAGTCGACGAGAGGTGTTAATTACGATAATTGTTGTTAACTCGCACCACCAGCATCAATTATTCCACCCGACATTTATTAATTGCGATAAAAATCAGCTTCTTCAGCAACTGGGTCATTCACCTCATTTCCGTGTGTATACACGTTCTTTTTTTTTTCTTCTAATTCCCACGTCGCAATCCGTCAACCTGTCATTCGCGCCATCATGCGAACGTGTTGCGCTCAGTGACACGAGTTTCCTCGGAGATACGGGATACAGTGGTGAGCGTGGAGCACCCGGGAATAACTGCCGTCAGTGGGAAAAGCTAGTCGCCGTATGTAGGTACAACGTACTCTCGGGTGCAGTGTGCCCCTGCCAACGGCGTGTCTATAACACACCGCTCGGAAGCATCCAGTTGGTCTCAGTGCGGTTGCCAAACCGTCCCATGACTCCCCGTTCTCCACCATCGTCTGCTAGCTTTCGTTATCTCCGTCATCCTCTATCGCCGCACAACAGTGGTATCCGACACCTCGGCGAGCGGTCTCCTCCCGCTCGACGGCCCGCTCGCGAGCGCCCTTCCGGAGGCTTTCCATCCCGCTCCTTTCACGTGTCTGGATTCGTGGTAACGTCGAAGCGATATACGAAGGTAGAGGCTGCGGTAATTAACACGCATGTCCTCGACGCATTAGCCTCTGCAGAGGGAACGATGAAGCCGCTTGGGCCCTCCATTCTATCCGTGTCGGCTGTTAGGCAGATTCGTGCTGCCGGAGCTCTCGTCCCGAAGAGCTCACGGCATCACCGCCAACAGTCACAGGCTCTCGGTCGAATCTCTCGTAATCCCTCCGACCCGTTCCTCTCGCGCCATCCTCTCAGTAGGCGGATGTACCATTGTTCCCACTCGAGGAGAGGAGAAACAATCGGTGGTATGCGCTGAATCTGTCCGTGTCACCGGGCGCTTCTTCTTCTTCTTCGTCTCGGAAGCCCTCTTATTCTTCTCCTTTCTGCGCCAAGGTGTCTCTCGGTTCTCTCGGCACTTCGCGCGGCTGTCTTTCCTCTTCTGCGTCACCGTCGTCCCGATGCAACGCCGCGAACGCCTCGCGGTCCCATCGAATACGCAGACGTCCCTCCCAACGTGCCACGGGCGAAACACTGGAATCTCTCTTCTCCTCAGTCGGATCCCACCGCGGCCGAGGCCGCAAATTCGCACCGTCTTATTTTCCCTTTCATCCGTCCGGTCCAAGAACCATCCGCGGCTGCGTTCCCTCGCCACCTTCGGCCGCTCTCGTCCGCGTCGTTAGGTATTCGCTGGATGGGGCGCGATCGAGAAGGGAAATACTCTTCAGGGTGGATTCACAATGGAAATTTCTGATTCGTTGTTTTAGATCATTTAACAATTTGGGTCATTTTTGTTTTTAGGTTTTGCTTAAGGTATTTTATTGTATTTTCGTCATTTTACGCTCTGAAGAACATGTCTGAAGAGTGTTACAACCAAACATGCTTGGTGGTTCAAGGGTTCGTTTTTTTGGCCTGTGTGAATACAGCTTCAGTATCTCTCATTCTCGTTCCTACTGTGTCGGGTTACTCGGATGCTCTTGAAAGCTCTTCCATTGCAATTCGACACTTGCGCATACACACGAGAGGCAGACGAATCGAAATTGGAGGGGAGGAGGGGGGGGGGGGTGAAGGGATGAACAGAAGTGTGTCCCGCAACCGACTCCCCGAACTACCAATTATGGATGTAAGCGCATTGCGCTGATTGCTCTCGAGACTCGAAAGTCTAAATGGAGAATATGTTGACTTCCTCGATGTATCTCTGTCTCACTTTCACCCCCTTCTCCACCCCAGTGTCCGACGAACAGGTCGGAACAGAACTCCTGTTAAAACGAATTAAATTTGAGGTCGAGTGGAGGATTGTGTTCCTCGGGCTCCCCTCGAACCTCCCCTCCCCACGGTTGTCGGCAATGCATTTCTCCATACTGCCTTGTACTGCGCTCGGGGGAGCAGGGGCCAATAATGGCCAGCTTATAACCGGCAGGGGTGGATTTTAACCCTGGAGCACCACACGAGGTTTTGGTCGACTGAAGCCATTCTGAGGAAAAATTTTCCTCAAAAATCAATCAATGAGAAAAAATCGATTTTCTTTACAGAGGAAGCTTTCTTTTGGTGAATTGTTTTTGAGATTTTTATGCAAACGTGTTCAGAATGTTCCAGAACATCGAAAAATCACATTCAGAAAAATCACATTCAGTTCGCATGTATTCATGTGTGTGTGTGCGTCTGAAACAGCGCGACCAATTCAAATCGCTATAGTTCGAGAATGCCTCGACCGATCAAACTAAAATTTCATTCACAGTATGTGTGGTTAATACATACAATCAGTGATTATTCATAATTTAATTTGAAAAATGTAATTTGTCTTTCTATACGCGATTTTTCATTTCTTCAAAAATGTCTGTACGCGCTCCAGCTGTTACGATTTTTAGCTATCTGGCTGGAAACGTGTAAACGGATGGAATATAATCGCTGCCTGATCTGTATTAAATTTGGGGAGAATAGATCGTTGCGTAAAAATTGTATGCGATTCTGAATTTTTTTGAATTCCATGGAAAATTGAAACTTCACATTCGACGTAAGTTTTCGTATGAGATATTCATCTATAAATAAAATGAGTGTTAGATTCGTGATCAGCGTGAAAAGATACATTACCCAACGACTAACGAAAAAGTTTATCAAGCATTTTTATAGCCAATATTTTTTGGTTTTTTTTCAGTCCGTCGATTTGGGTTCGTTGTTTAAATCTTGTAACTGCAACGATATTTGCTGTATTAGTGAATACAGAAGGAAAAAAAAGTACGTGTAAAAATATACTTATAATACATTAAAAATAACCAGTTTGCGAAAATAAATGAATAAGAAATAACAAGTGATAAATAAATATATAGTCACGAAAAAATAATATTTATATTGAAATAGATTTACATAGTTCTACAAAAATACGTTCGACATGTAACCGACACAAATATTGGTGAAAAAAAAAATCTTCTGAAAACTCATAAATTGTTGACGAACAAGAACACGGTGTGTTTTACGAAAGACGAATCGCCGTCGAGACACAGTCCGTCCGAGAGGATGTCCGTGGGCGTTTTGTTTGCCAGCCGAAGGTACCCTAGCCTCAGGTATTTTCTCTTCCTTCGAACTACGAGGGCTCGTGCGCGTGCCACGGTTCCAGGTCATCGTCGTCAAGCCTGCTCGCTGGCTGCGCTTAACGTCGGCTTAACGTCGACCGTTTCGTTCCGTAGCGCACAGCCCGCAGATACAAAAAAAAAAAATGAACTCCCTTCAGAGCACTCGAATCCTAATTTTTATCTGTGCGATCCTCTCTGTCGGCAACGTAACATTAATGTCCTATCGCTCGCGACGCATCCAGCATCGCATCTCCCGCTCTCGCCCCGCCGTCGAAAACACATCGAACCGTAGCATCGAGTCGCGAGAACGGACATCGGGATTTTTAGTATTTGCTCAGCTTGGATGAAACGCGCTTCGTCATATTGTCACGCCCGGCGCTTAAACGCCCGTGGACGAGAGGCGGAGAAAACGAGCGGAGAGGAACGGGATAAAAATATACTGTTCACTTGTTTGTTCAGGATCTTAAGCGAGACAGGGCGAAGGACAATTGTCGCGATGGGGCGGCGAGAGGAGAGGAATACGTAGGCGCTGGAGAGATCTGTACAAAGTAATTTGGTGTTTATTCGCCGGTTCGGAGTACGTCAGGCGTCTAATCCTGAGGGTGCAGGGACGCATCGGAAAACAGGCGAAAGGAGACCCCGGGCGCTTCCCGATCGATCTGTATGGACACACGGACTCGTGGCAGTTGCGGCGCCTAAACTGGATGCTGTCTGGCGGCGAGATCTTTATATTCGTGAAACTCTCCATTTTTCATCCCGGGGGGATGAATCTCTTACTCGTTCTTATGGACAAATATATGTACTCCTGTGTACGCTATACCTATACGGTACTGTGTTCCGGGGTCCGGGATGGTCGCCGAGACTGTCCGGGTGGTACAACCGACGGGGACTTAAGAAAGACATCTTTATCCTGTCGTTCGCGTTTCACAGACGGTCTCACCGGAAATCAGAAGCAGCGGTATAGCTTTCAATCTCTTATATTTATTTCCCACGACGGGAATACCGGAGCGAGTTTCCTCTCGAGCGACGAATATACGCGGCCAGACGGACTTGTCGAGCCAAGTATATAACGAAAATAATTCGTTCGGCTATTTCGTACGCACTTCGAATCTACGAGAGACCACCAGTAGATCGTTGTGCGTGATGCAATAAATTCATGAATTTATGAAATAAATATCAATTCATAAATCCGCGAAATAAATTGAAATGTATAATGTAATGAAATAAATATAATTCATAAATCATCACGATACGTGGATTAAATTCTCATACTATGCAATGCATTATAGTTAGCGTTAAACGGTACCGCATCTCGTGGAGTCGCTGCTCACTTTACGATTTTGCTTCCTCATGGACAAAGGTTTATTTTCGTGACAAAAAAATTCGAGATTTTAACGAAAATGGATAATGCTTATTTTCACGCTGACGCGAGTTGCAGATTCATGATCAGTGGGAAAAAATACATCAGGCATTGTCGCGAAACGACGATTAACTACAATATTTAATGAGAATCTTTGTAGTGAATTTTTCCAAAATTAGTGATTTTTTGGATTTTTCTAACAGCCATATATTTGCTTCCCGATGGAATATTGAAGACCCTGTTGTACCCCGAATTATTTTATCTATTAGAATTAAAGGAAGTATTAAATAAATTGGAGAATGCATTCGGAAATACTTACTGGCAAATCCACCGCGTCGCGAAGCCGACACGCGTAGGAATTTGCCGAGTAAGTATCGAACGATACCCGGGTAGTGCACCCGGCAACGACAAATCGCCGAGTAAGAATCGGACGATGCCCGATTCTATATGCCCAAATATGGGCAGGTAATAAAATTGCAGACGTATCAATTTGCACGTTGCGGATCGCGACCGAGAAATAGGCAGTCTGAACTCGACTAGAGAACAGAGAGGTTGGTCAGAGTTAGGCTCATGTTCAAAGAAATCGACGACTGTATTAGGAATTATTGGCAACGAACAAATTAATTATCTTTCTTCGAATAAACTTGTTATTTAGTTTGTATAAACAAACTTGAGTTTTAGTCTTAATTTGGGAACGATCCCAAATTACCTTTTAAATTATATTTGTTGACCTCGCGTACAACAACCCGAGCTATCTAGAGCAACGAAAAACTTTACAAGATGTAGTATGTAAACTTCACAATCTTCGAGTTTTACAGCAAAGATGTTCGGGTAAAAACAATATTTTACATAATATACTAAAAATTGAAAAATCTAAAGGCGATTATTTTCTTTTACCGAAAAAGCTTTCTCTATCAGGAAGCCAGATAATCGCGGAAAAATCTTTTTCAGAGAAGCTTTGTACTCAGAGCTAGATTGAACGAGGAAGCTTCGTGAAAATCTCGATTTTCACTTTTTTTCGTTGTTATTTCTACACTGTTTTGATGTTTCGTTGTTCGTTGAAATGCTGTATTTTTTAAAGGGCTCAATGAAAATACGAATTTTACGTGAAGACCTTTGGCAATTAAATTCCCCCACCTTAACATATCCAAGGTAGAATATGTTTGGTTTTTCCCGTTTCAAAGGTATTGCATGCATCAAAGGTTTGGATAACAGATGTATGTCTCCATTTTATAATACGCTACTATCGAATACATAGCGAAATTCCATTTTATTTATGACCCGGCGGCGCAGTTCAACCTTTCGCTCCATGGCATTATTGATTAGCGGTCTAGATGTATTTACAAAAATAATAATATACATGTATGTGTGTATATAAGGGAGCCTCCGGTGTTTTTGACGAGGGTCCTCCCGTGTTTTGGTCACATCGATAGCTCTCCGGGAGTATCTCTTTTCGATAATGTCGTAAAAAATTTTTTTCAACGAGCCACTCCATACCGCGCACCTGTACCGCGCGACACATATTTTACATTTTATTTTACCTCTGATAGCCATAAATTTTTCGAATTAATTAAATCCGAAAAATAATTCAATTTTAATTGGCAAAACGGGGGCCGCCGGCATCGGCTGCAAGTGAGCACAGGCGGGTTGGCTGGAGCCGGTGCGAATAAAAAAAGGTAAAAAAAAAATGTAGAAAAATTAGAAAAAATAAATAAAAAGATGTACGAGAAGAAAAAAATCATACAAAAGGTAGAACCAATATTTTCAAAGCTGTCCCGTGCGTATACGGGTCCACGAGCATCGCCGGGACCCGGAGAATTTTAACGACATTATTGGGATCGTCTAGGTAAACAGAGAAAAGCTTATTCTCAACGGCGGTATAGGTATAGCATGGATCGTTCGGTTGCCGGCAGACTTTTATCGACGGCGAGATACGGTCAGCGAGAGAGAGAGAGGAGAGGATTTTATACGCGACGACGAGAGGAAAACGAGGACGAGTAGTATTATAGCTCTTGAGAGTTCTCTCTGACTACGAATCCCGCAGGTTTTTCCCGTCGTTGTCCGGGATAACTCTCACGGACAGTGTGCTACCGTCGACTACCTGCTGCCTCTGTTCCGAGCTCTGAGCCCCTTCAGAAAATACCAGCTGCGGAGGAGACTATCGCAAAGCCGAAACGCTCGATTTTTATTTTCAAGCCGTTCTTTTTCCGTCCCTCCCGCCCGGTCCGGCATTATACTCGAGGAATAATATAAATTCTATTTCCGATATTTATTCAGATTTCAGATCCGGTATGGCCTAACCGAACAGCCGATTCGACGGAATAATGTCATTTGTTACAACGATCTCGTGCATAGCGACGTTCGAGTGGATGGCGACACCCTCGAATACGAGAAAAACGCTTGCATAACATATTCGAGGGGAAAAAAAAGGATTTTCTGTCCGTTTAATCGGTATCTCTTTGAAATTTTTAACCGAGCTGTTATTCTTGGGAGAAAATATATTTTAGGAGTAAAGATACGTTAGGGGTAAAGATACATTAGGGTTAAAAATATGTTAGGGTTAAAAATATGTTAGGGATGAAGATAATTTAGGGTTAAAAATATGTTAAAAAGATTTTGTAGGGGTAAAGATAATTTAGGGTTAAAAATATGTTAAAAAGATTTTGTAGGGGTAAAGATAATTTAGGGTTAAAGATTCTGTAGGGGTAAAGATACTGCATGGGTAAAGATTCTTTGTGGGAAAAGATACTTTGCGGGTAAAAATACTTTAGGGCAAAAGTTACATTAGGGCTGAAGATACATTGGAGGTAAAAATACTTTACGGGTAAATATACGTTAAAGGTAAAGATACTCTAGAGATTTTTGTAAGGTAAACGTCCTGCTAGCTGGACGAAGGGAGTGCGTAATAGTGACGGAAATATAATTTCTTATGGATGCCGGACGACCGGCACGTTTACCTCATTTCGGACGTGGGCGGATTGAATTGTCGGTCAAATTCGAGGTGCCGAAACGATGTTAACTGCAGTATAAGAATGTCAGGCCCCGAAAACTCATAGGTCAGACTTACGGATTATTCACAGATTGGACTCTTGGGTGCCTTTCTGGGGTAAATTTTTTATTTAATGACGTCCAACGGCCTTTTTTAGTTTTTATACTCAAGAATATCTCGAGAATCAATACTTCCATCTCCGGCACATTTTCAAACAAATTCCACCGAAAGAATGTTCGCCAATTTCAACTCAGATGCTGTCGATTCTGAGTTGACTGGAGGAAGGAAAAGCCCACGCTAACTCGGCTACCATTTGACCAAGAAATTTAATATTTTCCGAAGATTCCTCCCTCACCGCCCATGGGATCATAAAATCCCGAGGTCCGAGGATCCCGATCCCATACTCGGCTTCCACGCCCGAGTGACGAGCAATAAATTACCCTCACCTAATTTAATCTCCTCATAAACATATCTTCCATGACCGACCTCATGCCAGTCCCGTGCCGCTTTCTCTCGGCTCTTCCGGTTTCCCCCATCCGGCTACCGGCATGACCCAATGCCATACAGATCGAGTTAAACTGCTAACCCCGGGACGAAGGTTGGTCGACGCAGCTTCGACCGCCGAAGGTACGTTTGCCGGCAATGTACCTACAAACCTACCATACACCGTCCGGAAGGACCGCGAAAGTCTCACGCGCTACCGAACGCCTTCCCTCCCCTCGCTCTCCGGCCACTGCCTTCCTCCCGCCGTAAAGTAAATCCCGTCGTAGACACCATAAATCCTTACTGTTTCGTCGTCGCCGCACTCCACCAATGTACTTGTACCACGCGCCCGGTACTTGCCACGGGTAGCCGCGGTAAGTCGTCGTCCTCTCGACGTCCCGACACCACGCTCCACCCTCCTGAGGGGGTAGGTAAAAGTTCCCTACCGTGAGCGCAATTCGAGAGAAAGTGCAACCCTTCTCTTCTCCTCTCCACCCCTGTAACCCGGCGGGGACTTCCTTCCTTGGTGAGGAAAAAAATGTAAAAAAAATACGAAAACATTTTACGCTTCCTATGGGGGTATGTATAACTTATGTCGGCTCGGGGAACGTCGCACCGCGATTCCTTGTTTTTTATTTTTTTTTTTGCGATGTGAAAATATCTTTGGCGGTGAAAAAAAATGGCGACAAGTGCCCTCGAAAAATGCTCTAATATTGAATGATTAATAACATTAGCAAAAGTGGGCTAAAAAATGTTTACAGTTTTGTCGGAAATTGAGGGAAATTACCAAAAGTGTCTTAGGGTCGCATTTCAAGATGTAAGATTGAACTTACGATCGAACTTAAGGCGAGAGTCTCGCTGCGCGCTGACTTTGTATAAGTTCGACAACAATAAGAGAAAATTGCAAGTACTTCTTGATGGTGTAAAAATCTGAAAAAATCATGTATACTCAAAAAATGTATTGGTTAAATGTAGTACACATGATTTTTTTTCAGATTTTTACACCATCAAGAAATACTTGCAATTTTTTTTTATTGGTGTCAAACTTAGGCGAAGTCAAACTTATGGTGTCAAACTTATGCGCAGCGAGACTCCATCCTTAAGGTCGAACTTAAGGTCGAACTTAACGTGCTTAACGTTGCGTGCTTAAGATCTATCTTAAGTTCGCAATGAAGTTAGGGCCAGACTTCGGGCCTAACGTATTAAAATTCGACCCTTAAAAAGAAACTTTGGTGAAAAAGTCCGCTTCTTAAACTATCGGAGATGATTCGACTGGCAATTTTTCAGTGATCGGAGTCGAGTCGGGCACAACTGAGGCTCGGGGTGAAACGGACACTTTATTAATTTATTTTTATTTATTTAAATGAAAACGAGCTGAGCCCAATTACAAATCGATGGGAACACCATCAAGCGTTTTGAAACGGTGAGAATGACCAGACGTCAGACGATACAGGGCGGAGAAGAAAAAATACATAAATTAATTTGGGAATAACAGAGAAAGTATAAAGGTGGAAAAAAATAATTCGGAGGGTCATTATGTGTTTTCGAATAATCATAGTATTCAACAACGCAAACGTCGTCTCTACTTACATGAACGATTAACAAAATAACAAAGAGAGCGGGTCGATAATTATAGTTGATTAATAAATCTTCTGACGCTCGCAATACTTAACAGTACGCTTTACAAAAGAATGATGATAAGTAACGGCACGGAGCGAAAGCGACGTTTACAGTTCTGACAGTTCATTTCTTCAGCCACGCACGTTATGAAAAAAATCGGAGAGGCCACCGCTCGAAATCAGTTTTTTTTTAGACACATCACTTTTCCATGTCTCGTGGAACACCTTTCTGAAATTTAATAGTCCATTCGTCATCTCCAGCTTTCCTCTTTTCTTCTTTATTTTATTAAATTTTTCTTTAAAAAACCTTATCTCGAAGGGAGGCCGTTGATCCATTTCGCCCCAAGATTTGTTCCACCCTTACGCCCAGTTGACTCGCTACTTCTTTTCATTTTCGCAGAGTCAGAGAAAGCCGCTGTTCGTGCTTCCGCGGTTAGTGGCAATTGTCATTAAAGCGTCGTTTAGTGATCCGTCGAGGTCGGGATGAGAAATATGTTTATTAGCTGCCGAAATTCGACACGCACGTGCATCCTTTTTTGCAACGCCTCGCAAAAAAATTGTCGCAGGTGTCCTCGAAAAATATTCCAATATTGAAAGATGAATAAAATTAGGAAAAGTGGGTGAGAACATGTTTACGTTCTTGTCGGAATTTAAGAGAAATTACCAAAACTGTCTTTATTATCACGTTTGGCAAAAAGAACCTGAGACTCGAGGTAAAATGAACTACACCGAGAAAAATAATTTATTTGACGGCCAGTGTTTATTTGGTGTAAATATAAATATTTATTTGATTTAAATAAATATTCATTTCATTTAAGTAACTATTTACTTAATTTAAATAAATATTTATTTTTATCAAATAAATATTTTACTTACACTAAATAGACGGTGGCCGTCAAATAAATTATTTTTCTGGGTGTATTTTATCAAATCTTTCCATTAAAAAAAAGTCTCATCTCGAAGAGAAACTGGTCCATTTTGCCCCAATGTTTCGTTCCACCCTCCTCCACCCTAACGCCAAGTTAACTCGCCACTTCTTACCATTTTAGCGAAGTCAGAGAAACACACCCTTCGGGCGTGTTTCTTACACCCATTTGATGTGAGTAAAATATTTATTTGATTTAAATAAATATTTATTTCATTTAAGTAACTATTTACTTAATTAAAATAAATATTTATTTAAATCAAATAAATATTTTACAATAAATATTTTACTTACACTAAATAAATGGTGGTTGTCAAACAAATTATTTTTCTGGGTGTATTTTATCAAATCTTTCCATTAAAAAAAGTCTCATCTCGAAAGGAAACTGGTCCATTTTGCCACAATGTTCCGTTCCACCCTCCTCCACCCTAACACCCAGTTGACTCGCCACTTCTTTTCATTTTAGCCAAGTCAGAGAAACACACCCTTCGGGTAACAACGTGCAAGACTCATGCCGCTGTTCGTGCTTCCGCCTTTAGCAGCAATTGTCAGTAAAGCCTCGTTTTAGTGATCCGTCGACGTCGGGAAGAGAAATGTATTTATTAGCTGCCGAAATTAGGCACGCAAGTGCGCCCTCTTCGTGGGGTGTCGTTCAGCAGTGCGCCGGAGCCTTTCGTTTTCGAATGAGCCTGGCAAGTACACGACGTGACCCACTGCCACGCTTCGACCGACAATGCCGGCATATTTGGCCAAACCCATCGTAAATCGTTGCGAGGCAGGGTACGTCCCGGACGGCAGGGGGTTAATGGTTTGACGGAACGAAGGAAGTGGGTCAGCAGGCAGACGAGTATTATGCGTCCAACTACGACCTACGACTACCCTCAAATAATGTCACAATTTCTCTAGCTTCATTCCGACCTTCCTTCCATTCAACTGGTAATTAAAGTGGCACGCTTTAACCCGAGTGCCTCGAACACTCGAAGCGTGAAAACATTATTCGACGAGGATCGCGGGGGGTCAGTTTTGCGTTGCCACTTTCGGAAGAATTTCAATTTCAAGGAAGTTGCGTAATTCACGGGAATTTACGCCCAAAAACATTTGCTCGTGATGCTCGTGGCCATCGTAAATTCATAGTCTCTATACAGACAAAAAAGTTTGGGCTTTTTATAACTTATTGTCGAGAAACGTCCATAATTTTTTATTCGTTCATTTTTCGCAACATCCGATACTCGTTTTATCAACAAAAGTGCAAACTAAAATTGTTAATGATGTGCATAAAAATAATTTATTTCTCGGGTACCCGCAAATAAGTATTTGTTTGGTTTAAGTAAAATATTTATTTGACTTACATAAATATTTATTTAAATAAAACAAATATTTACTTAAATAAATATTTATTTGCGTGGCGCCCGTCAACTAAATGATTTTTCTGAGTGTGAGAACTAAAAGGACGGTTTTGTATATTCAAGCCTGAACAAACGAGTTTGTCACTTCTATAACAAAATCATTTTTACGAAACTTCGTATTCTGATTTTATGAAATTATTTTTTACACTGTAACATGAATGTTGTACTCGACAGTAAAGTACAAAGTACTATATCGTCGATTTTACGATCGCAACATGCAGGGAACAATTTGTTTCCGATACACGATTTTATGCACCTGAGGAGCACGTGAAAAATTCCGTGCCGTAATGAAAACTGTAATCAACGTTTTTCACGGACGGTGGCATTTACGGTAATTTGAAAAGTCTCGTCGGCAACGGATGTCATTTAAGCTTTCGACGAGACTTTCATTTTGACGGTACACGCTGGCATCGATTAAAAAAGTTAATTACACGTTTTTGTACCGACAGAGCTCGGCTTCGATGCAGAGGAAAATCCCACAGTCTTAAGGGATTTCTTTTTTTTTCACTGGACTTGTCTCCTAACTAGGACCTGAAGTTTGTCGACTTTCAACCTTGAAACTTTGTTTATGGTTATAAAAAAAATTGCAAGTTAGGTGATACAGAAAAAAATCTGAAATAATTCATAGTGATATCGTAGAGTGCAGTTTTTTTCGATAGAGCAGATAACGTTTTTGTGGTGAGTTAAGGATAGATAAAAAAAAATTAAACATTCACCATGGAAAAATTATTATAAAATAACAATAGCAAAAATAACGATCACAGATATACATTATATTCTAAAAAAATCATGAAGACAATTTTTTTAAATAATCGTCTTCGCAAATGGGTAATAACGTCGTACCAATTTTCCGGGAAACATTTTCGAGAACAGCTTAAGTAAAGAGGCTCTTTGAGGCTGCTGCACTCATCTTCCGAAAAAGACTCTTCCGGGCAGACATCCATTAATCAAAGATATACATTACGTCATTTTTCATTTACAGTCTTCCTTCCAGGGTAAAAGTGGTGAATATGACGGTTTCGATTTAACCCGGAAAAGCCATGCAAAAACGGGTGGTCCGTATTCATCGCTCTCATCCTACATAGACACCATTCATTATTCTTGCATATCCTCTTAAATGCAATCGGGTTTTCAGCTTCCTACCGGGAGTTTCGTCTTGATTGCATTTCGCCGAGTACTTTCTCGGCTCATCCCTATTATTCTATTGCGAATCCTACTTTCTCGCTGGGTGTATGTATACAGGCAAGTGAATGCAAGTGCAGAAGTTAGCACTTGGGAAGAGAATAGACTGATTAGACTCGTCGCACTTTAGTGAAGCGGAGCCTTCATTAATATTTATTCCTCTATTTTCTTACACAAATCAACAGAGTCGTGGAACAAAAGCTGCTCGAAAAATACGAATTGACAAAATTTAAACACCGCTTGATAAAAAATCAGAAAAACGATATTCGATCAAATTCGAAGATTAATTTCTTTAATCGATCAAATTCAATTAAAAAAAGCTGTCAACTGTAAATTCAGCACTTGCTTTATTTTTGCTCTGGTAACATTTTTCAAAAATTTATCAACACTTCGCAAATTCTACAATTTTGCCTAAAATAAAATTTCACACGCATTTTTGAGTCATTTTTATCGCCGATGATTAGCTGTATAATAAACGCCGTGTCATTCACTTCAACACAATTTTAATAATGATTTAAAAACATAGTTTTCTTTGCTAACAAAAATGCGTTTTATTGATATACGGTGGATATTCGAGCTTGAAATAATTTGCGAACCATCGCTTTTCTATTCCTCCTGTTTGCCTTCCTGCTCCACATTTCTTTTTCGGATCTCTGCCTCTTTCTACCGATCGTGTATTACCAAGGAATTCACGGAAAGGCAACATATTTTTACATAACCTTTCCCGACAAACTTCACTCCGGCTTCACAACAATGCGATGTGTTCGAGGTTGAGTGAAAAGAAGAGAAAAAAAAAACGCAGAAGCGCGCCGCTCGTCGTATTCAGTTACGTCTGGCATAAAAATAAGGGGTGCTCGGTACGTGAAGAGGATTCTGTGCACAACGTGCGTCAATGTATGCGTTACACTGCGATATAATTAATGTTTTTTTTTAAGTATAGCTTAGCTTACCATTGTACAGTGAGTTGTTTGCCGATGGGATCTCCGTCTGCACAATAAGGCACGCGGAGGGGCACTTTACGCGCAGCGACGGAAAATGGGTCAAGGATTGTAAATTATTCGGGGTCGTAGGCGCTCTCTGTTTTCCTCCTTTTCTCTCTCTCGTCTCTCGCACAACGGTTCGACGGTGCAAAACGACGGTCCCTGATTCTTACCGTCGCTGACAACTTTTCCAAGCTGTCTTCGACCTCAATTCGCGAAAACCCGCGGCTCATCCCCAATTCCGAGGTCACCCACGGGTACCGGAGCTCAAACTCTCGGCACTCAGAACTCATCCTCTCTTATTTGCGAAGCGTGTCGAACAGTTGCATTACATTCGCCACGGCGCACTTCCACTTCGTCGGGAATGTCTCTCGATAGTATTAGGTACACGTCTTACTTTACCTCGTCCTTCCATTCTCCGTTCTAGCCCCTTCCCCCTCCTCCCCGCTCCAGCGGCTTCGGGGATGAAGCGTTTATCCCTGCTGCGCTCGAATTGGGTCTGTCGAACGCCCGGGGAAAAGATACAACGATTTTGGCCTGTCGTCGAAAATGTAAAATATTTTCCCGGAGGAAATTGATTTTTTTTTTTTGCTGATACTAAATTTTTTGACGCAATATTTTTTTTTATTTATATATTCTCTAACGAAATCACAAGAAAAAGGTTAGTTGACAAATAAAGGGCTTGCCATTTTTTATAGGTTTAACCAGATGCCGATTACAAAATGAGCCTTCTTCCTTTTTATCTGGAAGACATTGTGTTTTTTTATCAATTGGTAACTAATTTCGTCGATCATTAATCTATCAATAAATTGTCATTAGTTTTATCGCCATACTATTTTAACAAAAGCCTACAAAACAAATGAATTGTCATTCATTTTTTAATCGTCCATTCACTGTGGTAAAAACTAGTTTTTCCACTTTTCAATGAATTTATCCCAGCCGTGAATGAAAGTGAAAAAAATATTGAAAAGTTTTACCCGATCACTTTTTCAGCATCGGTGCATCTAAATAAGAAGTAAAATTGAATAAAAAAGTTGAAAATTGAAACTTTCATATCACTGTCTAATAAAAGTTGAAAATTGAAACTTTCCAATCGCTTACCCATAATGTTCCTTTATTCACAAAGCTTCATGTATGAGAAACCGGGAAGCAAAAGATAATTGATTTCCGATTTTTCAAACTAAGTTTACCTCAGCAGCGAGTGTCGCCGTTAAGACCATATTAAACACCCTCCTCCCCGTCCATCCTGGGCTCAGTCGGTATCAAAAACTGTAATCAACTTTTCTCACTGGATCTCGCATATACGGCCAAAAGAAGTCTTATGGGAAGCCGAAATGATATCCGCTTCCGATGAAACTTTTCTTTTGACCGTATATGACAGAATCCATGAGAAAAATTGATTACAGTTTTTATTACCGACCGCGGTATTGCACATGCTCTTAAGGTTTGCACTGGGAAATTGCGTAACATATCCCGCATTAATTCGCGCAATATCGTCACCCATCAAAGTTGTCCGTGTTATGAATATCAATTGAATTATCGCGGAGTTAATTACGCGAAACTCGATTGGTATTGAAATGCAATGGGCACGTGGTGGGATCGCGCGTCCCTCCACGTGGATGTGAGTGTCGGTGGGGTTTATCAACGTTTGCACTACCGATTAGATACTTGTACATATGCGCGTCGAACTTCGGGGACCGTACCGGTGCACAAGAACAATTATTGACGCGTCGGAAACAGTCATGCGCCCGAGCGTCTTGTTTAACTTTGGAGACGTCGCGACGCTTGCCACGACGCCAGGCACACAATCTCGCATTACACTATACTCCGTGTCCTGTACTTAGCCGTGGTATCGGATTCTACCCACCGGGTTTATCGAGCAGGGGTGGCCCAACTTCGAACCGTAATTGCTTGTGAATAATACACACCGTATAACGACCACGCCTCCCTCGCGGCAAATTCTATCATAATTCTTTGATTTATTTATCATTTGTCAATTTAAATATGATTTTGTTTTTACATTTTTTGTTTACCATTTAAGGCCTCACGCGACAGTAAATGGGTAAAAACGCATGCATATTTCGGGATTTTTTTCGCGGTAAATATACGTTTTCTCGATTTTATTTTTTTACAGTGCAAGGAGCATATATTAAGGAACATTTAGGCATTTTTTATTCAATTTTATTATTATTATGTATCGTTTTTATCGGTCGACGTAAACAATTTTTGATAAAAGTTTCTTTGCGGTGTCCCTGATTCCAATTTGTAATTTTTTCAGAAACAAATTTTTTGTTATTGTTTCTTAATAAATGATATATAACGCGATCTTTGACGAGAGGAAAAAATAAATGAAAAAGGGTAAAATGACGGCCATTTGAAAAAGTAGATTTTTATCAATTTGTCAACTGTGAATCATTTTTTTAATGTTTATTTTTTAAAATATGAGACCGTCAAGGACTAAAGAATCTGTCGATGTATATCGGTACAAATTTTCATAAAAATCTATCAGGCCATTTTTGAAATATTAGGGACATCGGTTTTGAAAATTACGTTTTAAGAAAAAAAGCGTTCAAAGCTCGGCCGAGCCGCTGCTCGAGCGCGCCGCAACTTTTCACACAGCGCTTTTAACTTTTAACTTTCGTAATTCCTTGTATTTCGGCATAAAAATTTAACAGAATATTCTTGACATATAATTGACTATAAACCATTAGAAAAAAAATCGAAATTTTACTGTGGAGTAAAAAAGCCTTTAATGCTGAAAGACAATTATTCATTCATTCGCACCCGATAAATTGTATTTCCATGCATGTCCGGCTCGTCATTGTACGCAGCTCATACATTTTTATGCAATCTGTGCAGACTGTTGTGTTAATTGAGTTCGTAATTTTTCATTCGTTTTTTACCCTCATTGTGATAAAAATTTTTGTTTAAATATGAATCTTGAAACGCGACGAGATTTACAATAGAATAAATAAACGATGGCGGGGCTATTTATTCACGGCTGGATACGGTTCTCGGCGATTGTCCTATTCTTCTGAAACACGAGAGGTCTGTGACTGTACGTCCTGCTCTTATTTTTTTTACTATCCCGTTCCTTGCCCTCCTCGATCTTTCACTTTTTTCATTTTCTCTTCCTTATCGTTCCGAAGTTTCATTCATTCAGCGTCGCCTCGGCTCACATATATGCATATGCACGTGTGGGATTCCTCCTAGTCCGGAACTTATATGCTCGGTCACAACTTTCGAGCCGCCGAAGTCGAACTTCTGTGCAGAAGAAAAAATAAATCAAATCAAAAAAATAAAAATAAAAAATTATGCGAAAAACTCCCTTCCAATATTCCGAACCAACTGGATACTTTCGGGTTACGAGAGCGGGGACCGAAACGTTATCGGCTCGAACCGTCGAAGTCGCCCGGCGTTCGGGAATTCGATTTGCTTGTTTGCATTAACAACACGATGAGGAGAACCGCACATATTGATTTTACGCTCGCAACATTGCGTCGTATGTAAAACTTGCGTGTGCGCCTTCGTTATTTTTCGAAGAGATTTTTTCGTTTAAGAGAATTTATACTTTTCGTCGATAATGAGCGATCAAATGGAGATTTATTTTTCTTTTTATTTTTTTGTTTTGCGATTTTATATTACAATCCATATGCAATTGGACTTATTAGGATTTTTGGAAAATACTTTTTTATACTGATGTGTGCAATAACTATGGGGAGTTGAGAACGTTCGAAATTTGGTTCGGGTAACTTGTTTCCGAAAAGGTTTTAGTTTGCGTTCTGACGATTTTTTTCAGAATTTTTTAACCTTTTCTTTAGTATGAACACTTTGACGTTTTACGGACCGGGGTAGTGAAGGGTCGTAACAGATTTTCAATCTAAGCAAAACGGGCGAGCTTGCGTTGCTCCGCTTGTAAAATGTTAGCAGTCTGGCACGAAATCGAGCAGCATTCTTGAACCCGGCTTCGATTTAAAAAACTCCTACACTCAAGGGATGCAGTTTGTTTTTCCAGCCTCTAGGAGAGATTTCGCGAATCGAATTTGCTGAGTGGTTCTCCCTTTCTGTATCGCGCACTGAATTTCAAAAGCAAATATACTGTTTTTGTCATAACCGGAAGGGCAAACATTTTGCGAATGTAAGTACAAAATATTATTTTTCAATTGCCAATAACTTAGCTTTGCCGTCGTACATACACACTGAATGGAGGAAGCGACATCCATCATTAAAACCCGATGACCCTTTGAGTCAAGGACCTGAAATATGAAAGAAGAAATAGAATTCTATAATCATTAAAGTTAAAGGGCTCAAATCGACAATTTTTAAGAATACCTCTTAACATTGTCTGTTGCGATTTTAAAGCCTTTACGATGATTTCTTGTCAATATTTTTTAAATAAAATGATTTCAAAATAAATTGAAAATGAAAATTTCCCGTATCATCGAAAATAATATTTTAAAATATTAAAAAACTATGCCCGAACATTAACAATAAATTTGGCACCTAAATCCACCGTAAAATGTATGATCGGCCATTGTTAAATGGCTGGCAAGTAAAATGATAATTGTCAAATCTATGATTTTTAAGAATACCTCTTAACATTATCTGGTACATTTTTACAGACTTTACGGTGAGTTCTTACCAATATTAAAAAACAACTACCCTGAGCTCTCAAAAAATCCTTCAAGTTAAAAAAAAATCTACCGTATTGCCATAAACAATATAAAAAAAATGAAAAATAACTAACATTACCAAGAAAATTTTCCACATAAACCCTCATCATAAGATTCATCAGCGTCCATTTACTAAATAGCTGCCAGGTAAAATGATAATCGTACAAAGAACGGTAGTGTAGTTCGATGTAGTACAAGGGGAAACAAGTTGTCGCGAACTTTAATCACGAAACAGAGATAATAGGAAATCCGTGTAAGTTCGAGTTCTAGTTTTGCGCTAAGCGAGAGTTCCGCTATGTTGAGTAGGACGAGGAGCGGAAGGGTAAAGGATGAGGGTGCAGAGGGGGGGGAGGGGGGGTAGTGTGTCGAGAGATGAGAGGAAGTAGGGTGGAGGCGCGAAGTGAGGCAGAGTGGAAATGTGTTTGCGGGGGTGGGTCACACCGGGGTAGAGAAACTCGAGCTGCTGGCTTCCTCTGTTTCACGTATTGCGAGAGTTGATGAGGACCGAGCCCAGCAGAATCGAACTCAAGCGTCGAAACAGGCTTCCATTGCCGGCGAAGAGAATCTGTATAAAGAGGGGTAGAGACCGAGAGAAGCGAGGCGCGGGAGGCAGCCAACAGCCAGTGACACAAAAGCAAACTAACGTCTCCACTAATTACTTGCTGGTAATTAGCCGCCAATTTAGCCTCCGCCTAGCGTGAAATAAGGGTTCGGGGACACCAGCCGGCCGGGACATATTGATTCCTCTATTCTCGTGTCGGAACTCGGAGCCTTTGCGTCCTATAGTCTACCGAACGCTCTACAGATATAGACTCGAAGTGTACCCAAAGTAGACCTTCTATTTTCGTGTGTACTTGTCGCCTATAGCTCGCCGCACCTTTAATATCATTAGGCCACAATTGACGCAGATACAGCTTTTGTCGCGACGGGCCATTAGAAATCTGTCTTGCAGCTTTTGTGCATTAGATTGGTAGATAGGCGGACAATTTATCGATCATGGAGAGTACAACGCAGTCTCTTGTTGCAACGGACTCTCAATAAGCAATAAATTATCTGTCTATCCGTCTATGTAATGCACCGAGGATACAAGGCTGATTTCCAATAGCGCATCACGACAAAAGCTGTATCAGCGTCAATTGTGGCGCATTAGTCCATTGGTGCATTATATTTATGGACAATTTCGACGCGGAGGAAGATATTGGGGAGCCGAAAGTGGTGAATTCAAAATTATAAAAAATATTATATACTTATAGAAATATATTGCATCAATAATATATATTTATAACTATTATTATTATTATTATTCTCGATCAATCGAATTCATCAAATTCACTTCCAAGTAAGGAATTGATGTGGGGGAAGATATTTGAAAGCCGAAAGTGGGGAATCCCAAATTATAAAAATATTATGTAATTGTAGAAATATATTACATTAATACAATATATTATTGTTGTTCCAATTCCACCGTATACCGTGTCGGGTTCTTACGGAACCCCATCCCGATTTCACCCTAGCACTCCCTGCCCGCACTCAGCTAAGCTACCTAACTTCCAGTGCGACCGCAACCGACTTAGCTACACTGTATCGCATTTACCGGGGATACGGGGAAACTATGGAAAACCCGTGCCGGTACAGACGTCCATATTCTACTCATCCACCGGTATTTTTGCACTTGAGTAAAGTGCAGAAACAGCAAAGTCTCAGAAGAAAGCGCCTTCCGGTCAGCGGTCGATGCGCCAGCTAGCGCACGGCTAAGCGGTCACCCATCCAAGTACTGACCGCGAATGAATCAGCTTGACTTGGGGGAACCACCAGAGCCATGCGCCAACCGCGCATCCACCGCTGTCAGTATTAATAAAATGTATTTATAACAATTATTATTATAATTCTCGATTAATCGAATTCATCGAATTCATTAACACACTGAGAAAAAGGGTGGCATTTCTTACCATAACGAATAGTTCCCAGGGGGGACGTCTACATTTTACAGTTACGACAGTGACCAAAAATTATAGTTGGAACTGGAATTATAGTTTAATCAATTGAGTAGGGTAAAAGTGGGGAATATGGCCCGGTCCATATATCATTGATTTGCGTGTTAATCGAGTTGGGTCATATTCACGA
>JAPYZD010004156.1:0-11724 GCA_030522725.1 Ichneumoninae sp. B BG-2022a
TGGTATTTTTGAAAACTCAGCTATGAGGTGATTGCATGGCCATAAGGTGATGTCTATAATGTTGCTCACTTCATATCCGATGCGTCCAATCATGCGCAGCGTTGCACGGTCGCTTGTTACAATTGACCCGTGTTACTTTTGTCCCCGGTCTCCCCTACTCTATAGGAACACTTTAAAATCGAGCTTGCAGCCCTTTAGAGCAAATACTTCGAGAATTACAAATACTTCTCGATTGGATAAAAATCTGAAAAAAATCAAGCATATGGAAGAGGCTGATAAGATTGTTCGTCCATAATAATGATCCCAAAATGTTATTCGTTTCCTTTATGTTCAAATTTGTTTAAAATCGTAATTTTCAAGTATAAGATAAAATTCTGAAAAAATTCATACGTATTCAGAAAAATTAACAAATCATTTTCGTAATAAACAAAAATTTGGTTGCCGGATAATTTGTTGCACCATTTTTTTTCAGTAACTTGTTATGAACATTCTGAAATTATTATTATTATGCACGAACAATTTTTTCAGCACCTTTTATATGCTAGAATTTTTTCAAATTTGTTTCTCATCGAGAAGTGTTTGTAATCTTCGTCTTCTTTCTCTCGAACTCAGGCGGCGTCAGTCATTGTGCTAGTACTACGTTAATATTTATTCGAACGTCCCTGCCCGTACCTTTAGTTGATTGTACCTTAATTTTTTATCAGTGCACACTCGTCTTTTTGTGCCGTCCTGAAACATCGATGAATCCGAGACGACAACAGTTTCCCTCCTGCGCACATAAGCGAGAGGCTGCGAAGTAGTAAACACGGAAGTCATCGGCAACCGTAGTGCCAACTTGAATCGCGGAGACTTTGGATACACGGCTTCGGGGCTTTCGGTTTTACTCCGACATAGGATATGCAAAACGCATCCGCTAAGCTCCATTAAGAAAGTTCGGGCACGCCTGAAGATTAACCCCGTTACCCCGAATCTCTAACTCCCGCCGACCCTCCCTACCTCGCTATTCACAGGGAATCTTTCATCTCCTCGTACCATCTACATTAAGTATTATCCGGTGAGGAAACGTTCAAGGTACTCACGCGTGATTTATTTAGCACCTTCACACTGTCCCGCCCAGGTTGAATATTCGTCTCACTTTTCCAGGCATTCTACTTGATACTCCGCGCATCCGGGTTAGACTATACTTATATTCCCTCCTGATTCATGCGCTAGTGAAGCCTTTTTTTGAGACAGAGAGAAATAAAGAAATTCCTTCGTCAGCGTTACCAGCGAATCTGCGAGTTGGTACGGAAAACTCACAAAGCATAAACGTACCCTTGTTCGTGTGAAATATTCGTTATATTTTATTATCTCTCGAGAATTATCAAGAAGCGCTGTAATCGCGACATTTTTTGCCGGCGACATTCGAGAGATTTTTTGAGATCCCTATATTCTTACATCCATTGGAGGGGGGGAGGGGGTGAAAATATTTCATCGGTTTTGTGACACGCCTGCTGTTGCTCATACTGTTGTACGAGGACTCATGAATGCTCCTCGTCGGCAGGCGGCTAACAAAATATTCGCACACAACTGAGCAAGCACACGATATATATATATCTACCTACGCCGGAGGAAGCTTCGGGAATATTTCAACCCCTACGTCGTTTACCCGAGTTTCGCCCGAAACAAAAACGAGCCACTATGCGAACAGCACAAGTCCGCGAGACCAAACACACTCATGCAATATTCATTTTTGCACGAGCGAAAACTAGAAGGGAAACGCGAACCTCGGGCGTATCCCTTCACCGGTGATTTTTTTTTTTTTTTTACATGGTGTATTTTTTCGTATTATTTATTTTTACTCTCGGCTTGTAGGAACACTGTGTCCAGCCTCGGTTAGGAATTCCGTTTCGACCGACGATTCAGACCTTGGACATGTTGTTTCAAGTCTGATGTAAGAAGAATTCTGATGGACAAATCACATTCACCCGAACGACCTAATTTATGCAGTCAATTAATTTGAAGCTTTGTTGTTATTGCGTCAATTGTTTTTATTCCTCGTGCAGCAAGTTTTGTTTTTAAGAGAGAAAAAAATTATTTTTTAAAATAAAAATTACTTTTTACCCATCGGGTTCAATTTTTCAACAGATGTGGTAGATAGATAGATAGATGTATTTATTTCGTGTTCTGAGACCGCAGCCCTCTAAGAACACCGTGCCCAGATACAAACACCACTCGTGACAAAAAAAAATACAAATGAAATAAACTACAATAGAATAAAATACATCAAAATAAAACATAATACTGGTATACTGGTGACTGGTATGATATGGTATATTACAGATTATGAAAAAATGCAGGGGCATATCATGCTCCACGGTGGAAAAATGCACAGTTTTCAGTGTATATGACACACAGTAAAAAAAATTCGTAGGGAAGAGCGGGGCAAAACGGGACGGTGGGGCAAAATGGGACATTGGGACAAAACGCCATATTCTAATCATTTTTGGATGGGACAATGGGGCGAAACGGGACAGACAATCCGGATGTATCAACAGGGCAAAATAGGACATCCAAAAATGATTGGAAACTTGCGTTTTGCCCCGCTGTCCCATTTTGCCCCGCTCTACCCTACATCTAAGGGGAGATTGAACGTACATGAGTGAGAGATTCACAGAGGTAAAAATTTGACTACAGTTGTTTCCGAAACTACTCTGTAAAATGAAAAGCAAATTGTGGAGCTCACAGCAGTAACCAAATAATCGTGAGGCCCACGATTCGTTTTTTTATTATAATGAAACCGTATCCGAGAAAAACTTATTCGTAATATTTTAGCGTTATGTTGGTCTTTATCCCCACCTTAACAAAAAGATTTTGTCGATAATTGTCAGACATTCTATTTTTTCTTCAATACCTAGAAAAACAATTTATTTGACGGCCACCGTTTATTCGGTTGAAGTAAATATTTATTTGATTTAAATAAATATTTATTTAAATTAAGTAAATAGTTACTTAAATGAAATAAATATTTAACTTAAACCTAATAAACGGTGGCCGTCAAATAAATTATTTTTCTGGGTGAATTCACAATAAGATTTGTTTACTACCAACCCTGTTTGTAACTATAAAATTCTGTAATCAAAGAGAAAAAAATTGTTTGCTAAAAATACAAATCTCCTTTACCGTGCGAAATTTCAAAACCATATTTTTCAGGTCGGTCACATTCGAGCTGCCAGCGTATTTTTTTTACCCTCATCCCAGCCGCGGTTAAAAATTCTGCTGTCTCCGCTGTGTCCCCTGAATCATTTCAGCATCGGTGCACCGGAATGTCCCTGTCGTGATTCCCGCGAGGCAGCGCCGAGGCTACAGTGACCATAACGTTTACACTCGTATTTTGCCTGTCTGTCGAAGCTCCGCAGACTTTTCTCCGGGGCCGCGTTGTTCACGCTAATAAAAATGGATGAAAAAGGGGGAAAAAAGCCCCCTTTTTCGAGGAACAAAGTCTTGCTTTCGTAACTGCAATTGTTTCGATCGAGAAACGGCCCGCGCGGGAGGTTTGCGGGAGGCCTTCGAGGTACTTGGCGCAAGAACGATTGCGAGGTTTACGTTGCCGGGACTAACCAAGGGTCGTGGACGATTTATTCACGTGAATTTATGACTCGGCCGTTGTGCCGTTGCGAGAGCGTTTCTGCAACCGAGCCACACGCTTTTCCGCGCGATTCTTCCAATATCGGGTGCCGGCAGGACTCTCGCACTCCCGTATCCGGCAAGAAGCACCGAGTGTGTTGCTACGGCAAAAGAAACGTCGCTAACGTAGCTTTCATTGCCGCACGAGCTATAACGTATGTACAACCATGCTTTCGCCCAACCCAAGCAATCTCGCGCGACGTCCCTATCCACTTTTCACGCGGTGTCTATTCTAACGATGTAACATTTTTTTTCGACTTTTTGCTTTCAGCTTCCTCCTGCGACATGATTTTCCACAGCGATTCGACGAAGACCGGGGTCGTTACGTCGCCGGGCTATCCGAATCCCTACCCGTCGAGGGCCACGTGCAGGTACGACTTTCAGGGACGGGGCAAGGAGAGGGTGCAGGTCATCTTTCAGGACTTCAATCTCTTTCATCCGTCGGAGGATTCAAAGGAGTGAGTAAAAAAATCCCAAATTTCTGAAACGAAAATTTGCATCCTGACAGAGAAAAAAAAATGCTGGCACGAATGACCTTTCTGACATAAGGACAACAAATTATGAGGGATCAACATATTTGTCGATGCGACTTTATCTCCGTGTGTGTTCAAAATTTGTCGACTCACGCGTTAACGTCCCCCGGATATAAAATTTCGTTTTACAACCGCTTAAGAAGAACCAGCGTTTTTTTTAGAGACCCTTCCGTGAATCTATTTTTTCAGCGCAAACCGTAATAAAACATAATTTATAATATTTTATGTGAACGAGCGCGCGGAGAAAGGTACATAAAAGCGTATTACCAGCGATAGCGATGTGGTATGTAAGGCGGTTCGTGGGTGAAAAAAAAATAAAATAAATAGTTCGGCAACGTTATAGCTATAGGTACGTGTACTTCGGACGGTCGTATAAAGCGACCGAGTGAGGAAGGAGGGCATCGCGAGGCCTGAGTCAGCAAACCATCGGTCGGAATTTTTCGCGATGCACGTACCGGGCCAACCATAGGGTTGAGCTTTTCGGTTGGGGAGCGAGTTCGTCGGAGAGTCGGAGGAGTTTCTGAGACGCTAAGAGGACCGGCGCTCGGAGGTGGGACGACGATGCTCCGATGCTCTGTTGCTGTGTTATATGGGGGAACTCTGGCAACCGGAAATCCTATTTAAATCCAACAAAGAGTCTACTCTCTATTTCCTCTGTGTGTCACGAACCCCGCATCAGCCCAAAACTCTCCTTGCCTCTTCGTGCGGCTCTCTCCTATCCGCGTTTACTTTATCCCCGTGCCGCTAAAACTTTTCGCCGAATTTACCGGAGCGTTTCGTGTCTCACGGAGATTGAATGAAGATTCTGACGTGCCGCGCTCGTCTGTGTCCCGTTTCTCGCGAACGCGGTAAACTAAGCGGAGATACGACGATATAATGCATCTTTCGTCAGCCTCGCAAAAACGAATTATCGTTTCAACGGGATCTCTTGCGGTCTCGGGCATTCCGGACTTTCGGTCCTCCGAGGCACTCCATTGCGGCCATGCATCGGATGGAGAGCGAACTTTTCGGGGGTCCGAGGACGTAACCGGAGAGTTTATTGCGCGCCGATCCGTCGAGAACTCCGTTTAAACGTGCTGAAAATTATTAATATGAGTTTGACAATTCGCGAAGGCCGGCGTGCGAATCAGAAGTCACCATTAGCAGATACGGTCACAAGAAAATCAGCACTAAAAGATAGAAATTTATAGTTTTATGTTATTTTATAGATTATTTTATCTTTTGTGCGAATTTACATGTTACTTGTGAAATTGGAAGTAAAATAATGGGTCGTTTCGTGGTCAGCGAAAACAATACATCGGATGTCGATTTAATACGATGAGACTAATCTTTTTTGTCTTTTTTATGAGCCGAGTTCCACAGCATGTTTTTCGAGTCGTTACAGGGCTTTGAAAAACGTCAAAAAAATGTGATAATCTGATAAAAATTAATTTTGGAAAGTAAAAAAAATCTTTTACTGTCAATTTTCTTGTTATTTGTTAATCTCGAAGTAAAGTAATGAGCCGCATTATTAGAGCAAAGTCGAAAAATTCAAACAAACAAAAAAATGCCCACCATTTATTTCCATGTGTTTTGTCGTCGAATCGCGCTGAACACGAATGCAACAAGCATTTTTATCCAAAATCAAGCGTGCCATGATTGATTGCCAAAAACCTATTTAAAAAAAAATCAATCGCTTCTACACTGAGAAAAAAAATTGGTTGTTTTAACCAAAAGTTACGGTGACATACATTCAAAGTTGTCACTCGTTTGGTACAAACAAAGCATTGTTTTGTTAAACGATTATTTGCTTGAATTTATTGAAAATTTGTCGATTGAAACAAGCATATAGAAGAGAGCGGAGAAAAATGGCACAGCGGGGAAAAACGGGATGATGAGACAATTTCGCAATGTTTCAATAACTTTTGCATGGTGGGGTGGTACGTGGAGCAAAACGGCTTTGCAAATCCGGATGTATCGTTGGGACAAAATGGGGCATCCAAAAGTTATTGGAAAATTGAGTTTTGCCCTCACAGTCCCTTTTTACCCCGCTATGCCATTTTGCCCGGGTTTCCCCTATGTTGGACCAAAAAAATACACCTTTGAACGTATGTCACCGCGCATATACTTAATCCAACCATTTCTTTTTCTCAGTGTAAAGTTCCTCAAGAATAGCTTCACGCCTCCTCACTCGCGTAACACACGAAAGATAAAGATTTCTCTCGATTGCAGGTGCGAGGGTATCGATTCTCTGGTGGCGTTCGTTCACATAGATGGTAAAATGGAGAAGATCGATGCGTTCTGCGGTGCAGCGCCGCCGAGACCGCTGATGAGCAACGGTGCGAGGCTCTTGCTGGAATTTCGCGGTGTCCTATCGTCCCGCTACGCCAAGGGCTTCAAGGCGACTTATTCATTCACGGAAAGTAAGTGACACGATAACCGGCGCTATCTCCTCGTCATATTATTTCATGCGGTGCGAAAAAAGTCTTCTTTTACATTAATCATTCGAGCTTCCTCCTTCGGAGGCGAAGGGATTTCAGTTTTGATACACTGCGATAAAAATTCTTGGAAGCATCAATCATTCGCGCCCGGTTCGCGGGAGACATTTGAACTTTGATCATTGTCGGGGAGGCTCTTTGTACTTCGGCGCACGTAGAGAGAGATTCTAGGGTCAAAGGATAAATCTCGATATACGTGTGAAGGAGACTTTCTTCCGTGTATCCCGAAGACGACGACTACGAAGACGACGACGACGACGTAAGCGATATGATGGATGGGGCGTTGTCGTAGCTCTCTACGAGCGAATAAGTTATCGATACTCGAAATCGAAAGACGCCGACGACGACGACGACGACGACGACGACGACGACGACGGAGAGAAACCGTTGTATAATATACGGGCCCTCGCGGTCGTGTTACACAGGACGATCGCGATTTCTGCTGGAGCCTCAAACGCTCTCCCGAAGACGTGCCAAAATTTCAATTTCCTCTTACCGCCTGGCGTACACTAAAACGTCGTGACGATGATACATCTCGATCGCTTTCCTCGGGCGTGATGGCGAGCTGACGCTACACCGAGCGAGCACTTTCGACTTTCGTATCTGCACTATCGGTCTCGAAAACGCTACTCTCATTCGACGCCTAAAACTTCCTATCGGAAAGCCGACAACACTATTGAACGATGGGTTCGATGATTACAGGCAAACAAATTTTAGGTGTTCGATTTTTGTCGCTCAGGTAACATTTTTATCAAAAAATTCATGGGAATTTATTGAATGTAACGTTTAATTGTCTAAAACAAAATTACATGTCGGGGTACGAAAAATTGTATAAGGAATTTCATTTTTTGAAAAATAGAAAACAGTAAAAAAAATAATTGAACTCCTACAATTTCTCATTGTTCAACCACGGGATTTTTTTACATAATCGGAACATCTTTATGAACAATAAATCACGCGGGATTTATAATGCATCTTTGTTCACTGATAAAAAAATATAATTGTATAGAACTAAAATCGTCGAGCCTCCCCAATATTAACCACAATTGTTCGCGAGGGATTGTAGTAAAAAGAAAGGTACGCCATAACGAAACGTCAACACTATACCGAGTAAAATGCAGAATCCTCGACGAAGGAGACGAGAAGGAAAGAGGAAGTCGTAAAAGAACGAAGACGAAAATCTCATCTCGCAATGCGCAGCAGCTTCGAAATCGAATGCCGTGTTCGGGCTGATGTTTACTTCCCTGCTGGATTTCACCATCGTTGTCCATCGAATATTTTCCTCCCTCCGTCTGTTGCCGGCTGGGGAGTCTCATCCAGCAGCCAGAAAGAATACGATCGGACAATCTCGATGCCGGGTCTGACAAAAACTTTCGGAAAACTCGTACTCGCCCGTGATGGTGTAATACATAGGTAGCATTATACACGGGTATGATACCGTCTCGTGTGTTATCCACGGTGAGCGAAGTGCTCGTAGCTGCGAAAATTCGTAGCGACATATTCTTTCGGCCACCTATGGAGACATTCGCGTCTGGCGAAGTTTTGCCGAAGTAGAAACTGGCGATTCGCGGGGTTGCAGCGGCAGGGGGCGGGGACGGTTGACAGCCATCATCCCGAAGGATTTATTACGATCTAGCGAGTAGAAAAGAACGCGCGGAAGGTCCACAGGGGAAAAGTATAAAGAATATACCCCCATCTACAAAAACAACGGGAACAAACTCCTCACTTTTCTCGTTTCTCCGCGCCCTGCGCGTACCACTCGTTCGATTGTTCGATTGCTCCAAAGAAACTAATGCTTGAAACAAGTATACATGGAGTTCATAGAGGAGAGAGGCAAAATGGAACCCCGGGGCAAAAGGGACGATATTTGGCCTGCACTGAGAAAAATAAATGGTTGGATTAAGGAGGGAGTCTCGCTGCGCGCTGACTTCGCATAAGTTCGATAATAATAAGACAAAATTGCACGTACTTCTTGATGGCGTAAAGATCTGAAAAAAATCATGTATACTAAAGGTACTGAGAAGATTAATTTTGCGTAATAATAATTGCAAAATGTTATTAACAAATTCATTTTTAAAAAATCCGAAAAAATTCATAGGTATTCAGAAAAATAACCGAATCATTTTCATAATAAAAAAAGTTTTGTTAACCAGTTAATTTTTTGATGAATTCGCGATAGCGAAAGCTACTCTATATAAAGAATGCAGCCGATCGATGAGGAAGAAGCGTCAAGAGTGCGGCTCGCAGATCTCGATCGTTAACAGACAATTAATAATAACCGTACGGTTTAATTTGTATCGATACATAATGAAACTTTTCGCGATATTAATCGTGGCGTTTGTTCTTACCGTATCCGCGTTTGCAGTGCCATTGATAACAGGTAATTTTTACACGGTCAATTAACCCGTCGGGTCTTTATTAGACTATAATCAGCACTCGTCAGCAATCTTCTGCGGAGCAAATACGCGTTCAAAAAAAAAAAAATTGTGCCACCCGATTGCTGTATCGAGGCTCCATCTCGCCCACGTATCGTCAAAGACTCTCCGCACCTCTATACGTACTCTTCGAAACTTGTTCGACCCCCCGTCCGTATCGCCCATAAACGTTTCAATATAACGCGCCTTTTCCCGTTCGCTTTCGTGCTCGGGCAATTGCACCCACGAAACTTCGGCAACTTGGGAAGTGATATTTCCGACTGGGGATAGATATAGAGGGGGCGGATAGAAAGGGTTGAAACCTGGTCCCGGCGAGGGGGGTCTTTCTTTCCTCGTATTGAGGCGACGAAACGACGTTGGAAACAGTCGTCCTGCCGTGAAAACTTTATCGTTGGGATGGGTCTCGCGGGCGGAGGAGAGATAGAGAGGGTCGGGTTAAGTCGCGCGTCACAGATCGCTCTTAATCGAGCCACGATTGAACCATCGAGAAGCTTCGGATTCTTCGGAATGGGCGAAGCAAAATACTAACTCCTCGGGTCGATATCGATGCTACCGGTTCGAGAGACCACGGGGATTCCCCGAATCGACGGTGGCAATCCTTTATGATGTAGATTCGGTAGGCGAAGGCGGCAGCGAAAGTTAAGTGTGGATGGATGAAAATGGGCAAAAGTAGAAGTTTACGACCAACGGAAGGCGATGAAGTGCAAGCAATGCTACCCTGTGCAGCACGACCCTTAACGCTCCTTCCACAGCGCGGCTCTCTTGAGAGAGGCGATAAATAACTCCTGCAAAAGATGAAGATGCGGATAGTGTGTTTATGTCTGTATCCGTGTGTGCACTCGGATACGTCGGGGCGAGCTGCATGGCTTTGGCAAAGATTCTCAAGAAACATCCTGCAGTTATGGCGTCAGCTGTATACACGCTGTTTCAGACCTAGCATTCCCAAAAATTTAGATAAGAATCGTGCCTCGATGAAATATGAAAATGTGATTATGATAAAATTATCTTGGCGATAAAAAAAAATTAGAATCATTCGGTGTTCTTATAAATGTGTTGAAGATTTTTATACAATGTCAGCCCGTTTGATCTAAATTTTTTATCGTCAGAGTCTCGATGGTTATTCACAAAACTCGCCTTAATCGATCTTGGCTAAATCCTGTATCAAAGGTCTCTATATGCTATATTTTGCTTCGCCATAGAGAAAGCTATGTTTCCATAAAAAATATTTTTTAAATCGAAATTTTTATGTTAGAATACTTAGAAGAATCTAAAATGTGTGACATATTTGCATCATTTAGAAGAGCAGTAACTCGGAAACGTTTTGAGACGGCAAGTTGAAATTTGGTGCACTAGTAGAGTGGGCACGTCGCTTCGTTAAGTGCAATTTTTTTGAAGATTGAGGCCTGATTAGAAATTGTACGGGATTTTGAGTTTTTTTTAAATTACTAAAAACGATATAATTCGAGTAAACATGGAGTTATCAAGCTTAAATTTGACATAGAAAACGGGGTAAAACTGTACAATTTTTGGTATTGCTTTTGGCGAAAATTGATCTGACCGTTAAAATTTTCTGTGATCTCAAAATCTTCGAATTCTTCGGGAAATCCGTATTTCTCGTCCGACAGGAGTTTATGCATCAAATGTGGCTCTAGCAGTAATATATTTTGGAGATTCGTCATCCCCAAAAAAAAATACATTAGACATCCAGAGTAGACATTTTCGAGCGTTACCATGGGACCTGATAGGGTCCCGATAAGGCCTGGACAAGGGCCTGATAAGGCCTTATCAGGACCCTATCAGGGCCCGATGTAACGCTCGAAAATTTCTACTCGGGATAGCGTTAAAACAACCAATTACGCAAATTTCAGTTAGCGATTTTCTACAATAAATTTGCGAAAAAAGTTGACCATTCAAATTTCATGAGATGTAGACATTTTTAAATGTTCCGAAAAAAGACACTACGTAATTTGCACATCGCTTCCCATGAACAATCCAAAATCGATCAGCGAACTTTCTCACGAACAAAGCTGTGCGCAAAATTGTAATAAATCAGGAAACCACGTGCAAATTACATTCCACTGTTTTTCTATACATTACATATAATTTATTGCTCGTAGAGGTACAGTAAAAAAACATCATTCGAATACGAACCCCCGAACCGAAAAAAAGTGCAAAAAAATGGATCTCCCTTTCGGGGCCGCAGATTCTGAGCGAGCCTGTAGACCCTGGACAGTCGCGTGACTTCGGCGAGTTGCCGCATTTCATATCGATACGGGAAAAGTGTAGGACGCGACAAAGCGGTGGATGGTAGTTTTGAAGTGTTATAGGTATGCATGACGCGAAGTAGTGTAGCGCGCTATCCCATCGAGGAGTCTCGAGAGCTCTTTGCACGTCGAGTGTATACACACCGGTAAGTACACCGACCATATCCACCGAGAGATTCACACCATGTCCCAGCCGGGACATCCGCAGTTCTCACGTAAAAAGTGAGGAATCCTTCGAAGTATAGTGGACGATCCGAGCTCCATCCCGCGCGTACCTCTTTCTTGCTGCTACCGGTGTTCCCGCTGCGGATACCCAAAAAAAGAAACAAAAAAAAAGAAAAGACCAAAG
>JAPYZD010004157.1:0-11720 GCA_030522725.1 Ichneumoninae sp. B BG-2022a
GAGAGAGAGAGAGAGAGAGAGAGAGAGAGAGAGAACGGTTCTCGGGACACGCGACGAGAGCACGCGCGCCCCCGCATCAAATTATCCTAAAGTACCTCGACGTACGTGAGTGCAGCTTTGATGGTGAGCAAGCAAGCAAACCTTCTACCCCGATGTATATCGGTGTGTGTGTGTGTACGCGTATGCGCACACACTCACTGGCGCGGTGAAACTATCGATTCGATACGTAGGCCAAAGTGCATCGTTGCTAGCGTCCAGCAATGGCTTGGTCATCCAGCGTTCATAGCCTGCGATGTCACGTGTCATCTCAATCGCAAGGGGAGCAGGAGTCCCGTTCGTGGACTCGTCATATCCTCTGACCCCCGGCTCCCGACAAGGAGTCACGTGGGATTCGAGGGTTACGGGAACGACGATGTTCCATTGCCGTCCAAGCCCGCAATGACCACGTGCCGTTGACGGTCCGAGATTTCACATGTACTTATTTCACTGTATTGTCGCTTCAATCGTTCAATTCCCTATTTATTCATGAGGTTGAACTGTATGTTTATGAATCGAACCGGATTTAAGATTCGCTGGCTCTGGCGGTGCTTGGCTAAAGTGTATGAAACTCCGTAAGTGCTTCGGAACATTTTGAAAAATTGTGGAATACTCTTACGCGGTGGGCACCGGTCGTGAAAAACTTGGACATGAATGAGTAACGGTGTAGAAAGATAAAAAAGGAGGCTTTCGCCATGAAGAAGCGACACGCAAAGAATAATTTATCATTGTTTTACATTCTAGGAATTCTTAATCAATTGAAATAGGGGAGAGCGGGGCAAAATATCACAGCGGGGCAAAACGGGATAATGAGACGAAATGTAATTGTATCATAACTTTTGGATGGTGGCAATGGTGGTCCGTGGGACAAAACGGGGTTGTAAATCCGGATGTATCGTTGGGACAAAATGACGCATCCAAAAATTGTTGAAAAATTGAGTGTTGCCCTCACTGTACCGTTTTGCCCCACTCTCTCATTTTACCCCACTCGCCCCCAAGTTGTTGAAAATTGAAGTGTACGCTTACGTTTTAAAATTTCGTGCTGCGCACTGGCGATGTATAAATATTAATTTTTCATTGCTGTTGAATACATTTGAAACATATTTTTATTGACAATTGATTGGGAGTATTCACATTTATGTGTTTGATTTTTGATCCGGGAAAATGAATAATAATTTTGTCAGTGTTCAAGCATTCTTCCACCGTTTTTATGACAATCCTGTGCTTTTATGAAGAGAACACCGCTGTGTAATGTGGCGTTGGATAATTGGAGAGTCGTCGGACTTCAGTATTCATGTACCATGGGCACGGTTCTTCAGTTACCGAAACGTATAAATATGAGGGTGCATTATGGTACAGTCGCGCAATTCATATCCGCGAACAATTGTTCATCGCTGATGTTTGCCGGTACAGATATGTATGTATATACATATGTACCCGGTACATATATACATATCCGGTGATATTTAGTCATGTAAAACGAGAGCTGTGCCTCGGAATCGACTGCGGGAGAGATATGGAATTTCCTGGGTTACTCGTTTCGCTGGTCTACGATCGAGTGAGTTTTGCAAACGGGGGATTGGGGGCGGGGGGAGGAGGGGGAGAAGGCATATAGCCCTGCAGGATCTCTGTGCTGTATTAATTAACGAAATAACGATGCTTAATTGCCTCAGTATAACGAAGCATAGACGCGGAGAATGAACGGTGCAACTCGTGAATCCCCACGGTTATTCCTCTATTTCCCCGGCCACCGCTCTCCCTATCTTTTCCGACTACGCTCGTCAAAACCGGTGGGAAAATTAACGAACTTACTCGTTATAGAATATAGATTATCGACCATAACTTCGGTGTACGATATACATATATAATTTATATATACATATATATAAACGCCGATAATAATTGAGTACAAGATACTACACCATTTTGCTCTCAAGCGATAATCGCTCGGTCATCAACCGAGAGAGGGATGTATCTCTCTCCTCCCGTTATCTCTATCATACTGTTCCACCATCCGAGAGATCGTAATGCGGTGTGAGGCTCGCCTTATCCGTTAACATGTCCGCCCTTCGCTGGATCCCTCAGGCACATTTCAGGCCTCATTTCCACCGGTTCCATACTGCCAGGAAACCCCTAAATCTCTCCCGCCCCGACTGGAATACCGACGTCGACCGGGTGTTTCGACGGCGCTCAGTTCAACCCCTAAATGCATAAATCGAGAGATGTATCGCCGGTCCGATGCGAAGATAACCTTCCTTCTCCGTTCCTCTACGCTATTGCGGAGCACCTGTTAATACCTATGGGCAACCCTGAAGGCAAATATGCAATTTTTATCACGGGAAAGCAATGGAAGAACATCACATTTTTGTAAATTTCGGAAGTCCAAACTTCAGCTTCTTTATTCACGGAAAACTGCTGTGAAGAGCTGAAGAGGGGAAAATATGTATCACGTGCAAAAATGATGGTTTTCACGTTTTGCGACCACGAGGCAAAGAGGATGGGGAGATTTGCGGATTGTGAAGGGTTGGGTACTGCGATCCTCCCGATTAAACCTACACAATTCGTTCCATTTCGTCGGCTTATGCACACCAGCGAGGAAGAACTGGAGGAGCCCGTAGGTTGGTCGACAGTCGTCGTAGGTATTAGTTAAATCCTTCAACCTGCGGCACTGGGTAGTATCGCAGAGGGGCTGCCACCGCGAACTCGTCGTCCTCTCGTCGACGAGATTTGTGGGGGGGGGGGGGGGGGGAGAGAAGGAGGAGGAGAAATGGTGCTGGCCGCGAACTGCCGGCACGAACCCCTCTGTTTTCATTAGGATATTAAGAACTTTCTCGACAAACCCTCGAGTTAATCCATCCGGTAAACCGAGGCACGAGAGAGAGAGAGAGAGAGAGAGAGAGTGAGAAAAATAGTGTGAGAAGGAGAGACGGATCCCCATACCGCCCGTCGACCCTGGCGTCGTCGTCGGTTCACCCGTACGGTTTTGCACAGTGCCTTCAAAACCTCATGAAAATTCGTCGTCCCGCCTGAGCTCTTGACGTGAATACAAACGCACGACTAGCGAGAGAAGTACAGAAAAACAAGCGGTTGCCGCGAGTCGTCTCCCTACTCGGAAGGATTATACATCGCAGCATCACTTCAACTTCAATCTTGAAGGACTCTCGTGTAGCCAAGTCATCCCTCTAAAAAGATCTCTCAAAGTACAGTGGAATCTCATATCTTTCTTCATGCGTAAACAATTAAGTTTATGCGTAGGGTTAATCACCCTCGAAAAGCACACGGGTAGTGACGATTCATTTAATAAAAAAACAAACATTGCTGAACCAATCAAGTAAATGCACCAAATATATTAGTATTGAACTTAACAATAGTACTTTGTACAACAAGTGCGTGAAAGCGGACTTCGACGAAGATTGTCAAGTTGGCCGCACGCTCCAGAAGTGAGTACCACACCAACACAGACTGAAGGAGAGTGCGACCGACTCGCACCCTTCGTCGATTGACCGCCTTTTTACACGAGTATTACATACTATTTTTTGTAACGAATACAGAAAAAGTGCATTGCGGAGCCAAAATAATAGCAATCACGTAGCTCGCTAAACATCGATGGTGCAATATATTTACATAATTATTTTTACATCTCTGTAACCATAAATATTATAGTATAAGTGTCTATTCGGGATTATACTCGCATTATATGTATATTTCGGTATCGATTGTCATACGTAAGAAACCCACCCTCGACCACGGGAGGCTACAGCTAACGTAAAACAGGGGAAAATTGCATGCCGTGTAAAACGGGGGCATTTACCACCAAATGCCTCGATTCTGTCGTTAACACATCTTTCGTTACTGGGGAAGATTTAGTATATAAGGATGAGTATATAATGCTGACAAAAGTAATCAGTTCAGTTCAGTTAATATCGAACCGTTGTACGGACAACGTCGGATTACACGACTATTAACTCAACGAAGCCAGCTATATTGAAAGTCAGAGTTCATAGCTTGTACGGCTTTTTAGTAGGAACTGTCTTCAACTATTATAAATAATAGTCTCAAGTACGTTAATTCTACTGATAATTATTTAACTTATACGCGTGTTATATGTGAAACCAATTGTATCGTCTTATCGACTCATTAATATTGTGAGAGAATAAAACCCGTGTAGGTAATGAAATACTTCATTGACAGTTTATAAATGTTTAACCGCGACTAAATAACCTTGAATAACCGCGCCGAATATCGTAAATAGCGATCGTCTATAACCATAAAGCTATAGTGTAAGCAGGCGAGGTTTCCGTCCCCGGTGTAAAGGGTTGCCCGACGTTGACTCGAAAGGAGAAACCAATAGTGTTGCGCTCTCCCTCACACTCTCACGAGTTGGGCTCCCCGGGGAGCTCTCGGCAAACCGTCGGTGGGGGTTTCGGGAGGCGACGACCTCCCGAAAAAAACGCTTGTAAATAAAACTCTTCAACCTTCCTCTGAAACCGACGAGGTTTGCCGTACTTTTTGCTATTTGAGGATTTCATCGTAGCACTGTTTATAGTGATTTCGTGACTTATCCGGTAATAAATTGTCCGTCATGACTTTTTCCCCTTCGCGTAATTTCGATGCACTACAGTCTCAACCAGAGTCTTCGAAGTTACGTTTATTTACAATCATTTTTATTTTCGATACAATAATCAGTCCAAAAAAATATGAGGTATAATGTGTTAGCGTCAGATTTAAGAGCGCTTGCTCGGAAGTCGAACGACGAAAACGGCGACAACGTAATGAGAGTTTTGAAAAGTCGAAAGGGAGAGGAGCGGATCCTCTCTCGAACATAGGACCTGCGGAGAGGGACAGTCTACTCAGGTTAGCGAAAGCGAGCGGAACTGAATGACCGATATCAAGTGTGGCTCCCGTGCGACTGCTAAAACAACGCGTTTTAAGGGGAGTCTGAACCTCCTCTCGCTTGCTCTCACAGGAACCCTATGGCGCTGTCTCTCGCGCACTCGGGCTCTCGTCGCACGGGTTTAGCCTCGCCTTAAGTTAAATTAAAATCAGCAAGGCAAAGACTAGAAATTTTTAAGTTTCTTTATATATATAAGTTCCACGCGAGTGTATAATTTTGAGTTCTTAGAATAAAAGCAATGTTAATTTCCTTCATAAATACGTGCGTGACATTTATTTCGGTTCCGTCCTCGCGTGAACGACAAGAATAACCATATCAAATGTACGCTGTAAATATATATATAATTTATTTTGGGTATAACGTGTGCCTCGATTAAAGTGTGTTTTAACTCGCGACCACGGAAGCAACTCAATCAGGCGAAACTGAGATAAGTCTGGCGATAATGGAACGGTGTGAAAATCGCGAACCCTTCTCCAACACCCTCGTTTGCTTCGCTACTTCGTTGATGCTTCATCGTATCATTGTATAGAAGAGGACGGAGCGAAGCGAGGAAGCTGAGAAATGAAAGCCATTCGCACTCTAAAAACATGCGCGTTGTTTTAACACGCTTTACGAGTGTAAATCGTGTAGTCACTTTTTACATGCTTCATGGTGTGTTGATTCTCAACATATGTCCAAGTGTGTACATTTTACACGCTTTACGTGCATTCTTTCAACACACTTTAAACGCATTGACGTAGTTACTTTTTACACCATTCCATGTGTGTTCACCTCTCTTCCCACCACGCAACACATCATAAAGTATATACATTACAACCAAATATTGAAAGAATGTGCATTAAATTAAATAGTCTTTATTCTTTAAATGCGTAATCGCTCATTACAGAGTGTTATAAATTAATTACAATGATTTATCTTCAATCTAAACCTCATTATATCTCTCTACATGAAAAATATGTGCAGTTTCTTCTTTAAGTTCGACGACAGGATGCTTTGGAAATACATGTTGGAAAGACTTCCAATTCGTAAACGTTACCCCTTAGCTGATTATCCGACGCAGTTTCAAATTAGCACGTGTAACACTTGAAAATATTATTCGGCCTGTCGATGATCGTGCCGTGCGATATACGAATCTGCCACATTGCGATCGATTCAAACGCATATGCAAGTGTGTTCTTTTCGTAGTGTTTTCCTTTTTGAAGTATGTGTAGTATACCTAGTGTGTACCTGCACACCAAGTGAGTTATTCGGCCTTAAACGCGTTGAAACAATACACATAACGTGGATTCCAATAAACGTGTTCTGTAACCAAACACTAAGAAGTGTGTTGCCCAGAGAATACAGGAAAGATGCAGTGCAAGTGTGTTGATTCAATACGCAAGCCGACCAACACGTATTTTATTAATTCATTTAGATGGCACAACACATGTAATATGTGTGTTGTGAGTAGTTTTAACATGTTTGACATCACGCTTATTTTTTAAGTGTGGATGACTCCGAAGTGATGAATTGACTGTTTATTTATTTATTTTTTTGAACTTAATGAAATTCACAATAATTTATCTGAACATTCTAGAAGAAGTAAGTTTCGGAGCAAAAGGCGACACCCTTAAACCTTATCACCGAAGACTCACCATTGAAATGATTTACATTTAAAAAGGAGAGGAATTTCTTTTGAAATATAATCTTGACTGGGTCCTTAAGACACGCGTCAGTCGGCATAGAAAAAAAACATAAATTTCAATAGTTTTCGGGACTATCCTTGTTTAAGCCGTTTGAGAAAAGAACTCAAGATTCGCGTATTCTGCTTTACAGACCACCCAATTCTTACCATCAGTGTTTCAATTGTTCTTTCGGAAAATTCTGTGGTATTCCATTTTGTCCAGTGTCTGCAGCTTGGAGTGTCTCGATTTCGCCCCCGGTTGCCCGTACCTCGGTTTCTCTTTACAACGCCGATCCTGACGTTAACAATGGAGTTTTGCCTCGACCATCGCGACATCAGTGTAGAAGGAGGGGTGGGGTGGGTGGGGGGGGGGGGGTGGGGAGCTCCACGTCAAGAAGCATCAGGATCAGAGTGCCGTCCGCGCGACCGGGGAAAAAGCTGCCAAGCAGCAAAACCGCTCCGCGTCGGGTGCTCAAAGATAACGAATACGGAGTTGTTTGTTAGTCCGTTGGTTCGGCTCTCGGGCTTACCAGCGTATGCCGATGGGCCGTTAATGGACCGTCGAAAGTAAAGCTCAACAGGCACATGTGGATTGAAAGACTAACTGTACCTTTTTTGCATTTAAACGTCCATATACCTTCCATACTCACATTCGGGGTAAAGGCTGTTTTATCGACTGGAAAATGGGCTGTCGCGTCTATATTGCGTTAAAAATCTGTAAAATTGCAATGTTATCTCTAAATTCTCAATTTCCCTTTCGTATGAAACGATTGCAAAGGGAAATAATTCTCGTGGGAGCTCAGGTGTGTTCGCAATTTATAATCACTTGTTTTGGAATTCGGTAGCAGGCCCTGCTCTTTTCGAGAATATTTTATGTCATGTGTGTTTTACAATTTCTAAAATTGCAATGTTGTCTTTAAAGTCCCAATTTTACTATCTTATATAAAGCGGTTAAAAAAGGAAACAGTTCTCTTGTGAGCTCAAGCTTGTTCGGAGTTTATAATCACTTGTTTTGGAATTCGGTAGCAGATCCTGCTCTTTTCGAGAATATTTTATGTCATGTGTATTTTACAATTTCTAAAATTGCAATGTTGTCTTTAAATTCCCAATTTTACTATCCTATACGAAGAGCGGTTGAAAAAGGAAATAGTTCTCTTGGGAGCTCAAGCTCGTTCGGAGTTTATAATCACTTGTTTTGGAATTCGGTAGCAGACCCTGCTCTTTTCGAGGATTTTGGATTTCACGTGTCTTTTAGTTGTTGAGTGGTGACCCAGTAGAGCTCCGGGGAAAAGCGAGTCTATTTCAAGCTCCAAGCAGCCTCGAACCTCGTCAGTTCGTAAAACTCCGAACTCCGTTGCGGGAAAAACCATTACGATACGGGAATTATAAGGTACAAGATGTCCTCTCACGAGAACAAACTTAGATTCGAGATTAACTGTTTGTTACAGTGAACTCTGGTTGGCTTGGAGAATTTTTGTTGGATCCATTGTCGCGACCATTCTTCGTATAGTTCTGGACGCAAAATCGATTAGTTTTTTCGACACTTCGGTAATAGTCACGTGGAAGTGAGTATTGAGGGCATGGCTTCTTTAAAGCCCTATGTCCGGAGAAGCCAACACTTGAAATTTTCTTCAGATTCCTTAAAGGTCGAAGTGGAAAGCAACCACTCTCTTATATACTCCTGCAAACGAGTTGAAAAGTGAGCGAGGTGAAAAATAAAAGCCAAACCCACGTGGGAAGAGAGGAAAAGAGAATCGAAGCTCCCTCTCGTCAGGCGGTGAGGTTGCTTACACAAATTCTTCTCACGGTAAAGAGTGGGGGGGGGGGGGTAGGGTTGAAGGAAGGCCTCGAGAGCTAATTCATTTTTGTTAAACGAGCGGAAGGCCGAAAGTTTTTTAAGTACATTCCCCCGAACGAAGTTTGGCCCGCGAGCGCGTCCGAGTGGGGCTTCGTCGTGGCGGCGGGAACGGAATAAGAAAAAAACGCTGAGTGAGAAAGAACGAATGACGATAGCGATAGGAGGACTAAGAAGAACCAGAAAAAGACAGGACTATATAGATTATATCGTACGAGTCTGACTCGAGGAGGAGAAAGATGGTTGGCCAAGGGTGGTTCAGGGTTCTCCAAGGAGTTTTCAAGAATAGTAGTTACCAAACATTTATTGCGTGCTCCGTTGTAATTTAATCTAGCCTTTAATGTACTTAGCCCTCGATAAAAAAAAAAAACCCGAACCAAGCAGCAGCATCAGCGGTGTTGGAGAGTACGAAGAAGCTCTCTCCGTACTCCAACCCGCAGCAATTTTTAATTAGATCTCCTCTCGGTCTAGCTTCGTGCTTGGCTTTGCTCGGCTGGATCTTCCCCACCCCCTCTGCGAGGCCACCGAAATCGATGAAACTTCGTGGAAATCGAGTGAAAATTCAAGCGTGACGAAGTGCGAGAAATTTCATTTCACTTCGGCTTATCTTGGCCTATAGAAAAATCTCACTTTTCCCAACTCTGCATATTGTACCGCTCACGGACTTTGTGTTTGCCATATACGCACAGTTTCCGTTGAATTTTCATGGGCGCCGGCACACTTTTTTGCTAAGGTACGATCTCTGTTGGGAGAATTTTATTTTCGTACGGAGGGAGGGTGGCTGGAGCAAGCTGCTCTCTATTCTCGTCGCTACGGAGTTTCCCATTAAGACTGAACGGAATATCGAGATCCCGCTCTTGCAATGTACGGAGAGTACAGAGGGAGCTAGTGACTAGAGTGGCACATTAAGAGGAAAGCTTTATATACCTTAAGCGATAGTAACAACGAGCCTGTACAACACGGCTAAAGCGACGCTGTAACGCAGTTTCCATTAGCGTCGACGGACCAATTTGCCCGAGATGCCCTTACCCCCCATTCGTGATGCCGTCGCCGTTTCGCCTCTTCGCCTTCGAGCTCTCTCTCTCTCTCTCTCTCTCTCTGACTATATATATATATATATATATATATATATATATATATATATAGACATATACATATATATGAGAAACCCCGCCCGATATAGTACAATTACAAACCAACCTTCGTGCGCGGGAGGCTGACATGCCGTCGCACTCTAGCTCATAGAGTATAAATTAATTATATACGATGAATAGCGCACCCCGCTGCGGAGTGGGGACAGCCGAGTGTGGTTGCTCGCGACTGTGAACCGAGAGAGGAAGAGGAAGAGAGAGAGAGAGAGAGATACCCTGCAAGGACCTGCCCGCAACTTTGAAACAATTAACCGGGACTTGTTATCTTACTCCTCCGTAGCCGCGCCGAGGAAGCAAAGGGGTCGCCAATGTGCCGTATAAACGAAAGAGGGTGACGAGGGATGAAGTAAGAGCGCGGGGTAACCACGATCCTGGAGTTACGTGCCGAGCTCGCAATTAAATCTATTACCTCCGAATTATGACGGCTCCGTGGATCGTATATAGTTAGAAAATGGGCGACGATTGGAATAAGATCGTGTATAAGCGTCGTACAGCAGAAGGGATCCAGCGAAAGATCGGTCGTCCGATAGAATACCATGAGAGCCGGATGGTGCTTAACTCGCGAAATTCGACAATAGAGAATTGTAGGACGGAGGGTTGGTATTAAACGTGCGTCCCCTTTAGGTAAGCCGATCTGCAAAGCCTACGCGTCCATCAGCCCCTCTGTCTTGATTTATACCCGTCCCGGAATGTCTTGACGGAACCTGGCCAACTAATAGATTATACGTAAATTACATTAATTACAATATTACTTCGAGATACTCGGATGACTGTTGGATTAGGGTAACGGAGTCGCGTAATTAATGTAGCCATACACATTTAGTGTAGCTCGCATGTTCTACAATGAATCATCCTCTTTGTCAATGACACTTGGAATTATTGTGGCAAATAAATTTATAATCGTTTTGAAGGAAGTCTTCCGGTTGAGCCTGCACGAGCTGACTACGGAACAGCTGCGTCGTACAAAACCACACGATACAACTTTAATCCTATCGGCCCAGGAGTTCGCATCAACGTTTGGGTTCCATCGCAGCTCGTCCCGAAAGCTCTACGTTGCTGTCCTTTGGCTAGTAACCCCTCCCTGGTATGCCTTGCGTCGGAAGGGCCACAACACACCAGACCTCGGTAGCATCAGGCTACTAGACTGCGATGTTGTAGGGAAGGCGTTAAGTCCTTGGCTAAGTCGTTCCCGGGTGCCTGGCTGGCATGATAACCAGCCAGCAGCGCAAGGATGGAAGCAAAATTATGAATTCTCTCTCCCTTTCTCTTTGCACGACAGTCCAAGCAACTCGCCTCCGGTGGTTCGCTTGAGAGCTTTGCATGGCGCGCTTTTGCTCGGCTAACGCGAGCTGGCTAACCGGAACTTCTCCTTGGGGACCGAAGAAAACTCCCCTCCGAGACGTCGTTGCTGCCGTTCCGAGTTTAGACTCAACGAGCGTTATTGTGAGAATTGAGTAGCGGAAGTGAGATTTCTTTCTTTTTTTACGCTCTTTTGTTCTCCCTTTCTTACATTCGTGCTTGCCCTTATTCTTAGTGCACGAAGCCACGCGATTTCTGTTATTCGCACGCTGAGAGACAGAGTTCCTCAGGCTGTAATTTTGAAAACTACCTCGGCTTCTCTCGTTAGTCTCGAGTCGTGCAATCCCATATTTTCTTTGTGTGAATTAGAACTGAGTTCAGAAAGTAGCTATTTAATCGTTTTACCGGCCGTGTGTGTACGAATGAATCAAACTCCAAAAATTTAAATCACTGAAAAAAGCATCGCCCTATTAACCAGAAATTTAGCACACATTAACACATGCATGTTCGGTGTAGTCAATAAACCATGTTTCTTTGAAAAATTTGGTGCAAGTTTTTTGCTAAAGTAACCCTCATGAAAATTAACCATTGGTCATCAAATGGTTATCATAGAACCTGAATGGTGTACTGAATGGTGCATTAGTGGTAATCATTCGCTGTGAATGGTATGAATGGTGAACGATTGACTCTTTCAATGGTGACGGTTCGTCCTTGACCATTGGCGAATAGTAACCATTCGGAATGTAAAGATTGGTGTATTATAACCATTCGGAGCGCAACCATTAGTGAATGGTAACCACTCGAGACATTACCATTGATCAA
>JAPYZD010004158.1:0-11719 GCA_030522725.1 Ichneumoninae sp. B BG-2022a
ATTTCCTAACAGCTCTAAAATAATGAGGATCGTAGACGGACCAAGAAGGATGTCACGCATCCGGGGTACCGTTTTTCATTTATCTCCAAACGTGTGGTTTCATCTACCTGCAAAGCAGACTACTACCATGTAATCTCTCAACGAGGCTTTCATATAATCACGATCGAACTTCACTTATAGGTAAGTTCGTTTGATCGTTTAATTTTTTCGGTTGTTCGACGGTTTTTTTTTTAACATCGGTTACTCAATTTGCTAGAGCTTGATTCGAATTCGTTAGTCAGGTTGTGATAAACTAGGCAACCATAGTCTAAGAGCGTAAAGATGAGAGTAGTTACCAGTTTAATTCGTAATTGCTGTGACAGGGATCGTTTAAGATATTTGAGTTTGTGAGAACCTTTTGAGAGATAACTGAGACGTGCGCTTTCCAAGATAGGTTAAAGGACATGATGACTCCAAGATTACGCGCGTCATCAACAGAGCGAATGGCGGAGCCGTCGACCGTGATAGGGGGTAACGCGGATAAGTCGATCGTACGGACAAATGTATCGCTACAGAGGATCATGACTTTCGATTTCTTAAGGTTCAGTGTCAGACGATTTGCATCGGCGTATTCAAAAACAGACGAGGTGTCGATGGCGATTCTTCTGTGACCTTGCAGGAGCATCCTAGGCAAGCTGTTGAGGAAGATTTGGGTATCCTACACGAAAAGCATATAATCAGAATAAATGAGGGATAAAACCGACAGCGTTAGATGCGCGGTCGGTGTGTGGCTTCGGCGGTCTCTCGAGGCAAGCAGCTTTGCTTGCGTCCAGTAGATGGATGGGTGACCGCTTAGCCCCACACCGGCTTGCACATCGAATGTTGAGCGGCAGGCTAGTTTTTCTCAGTTCTTGATGGTAAAACATCGAGGAATCAGAAAAATAAAGGGTTTTCCGCAGTTTCCCCGTGTCCTCGGCACATGCGGTACAGTGTAGCTAAATCTTCTGCGGACACACTGGAGGTTAGCCTCAAAGAGTTCTCTTACGAGAACCCTCTGAGAGTTCTCGCAAGAGAAAATATATAAAATATAATCTCTCATAGACATACGAAGCATAAAAAAGGGGGATATTGCAAGTTTTACAATATTCAAAAAAGTATACGATAAAACCATTCTCCCCCTATATAGGGTGAATGCACCAGCGAATGGATCGTTAAGCTGCTTGTCGCTTTTACGAGAGTGATAAAATAAAAATATTCTATGCACACCTTTCGGACTCGGCTCAGTTGTTAAAATACGATACTGATTGTAAACAAAAATACTGCACAATGTTTTAAAACCTAACACGAAATAAGACCCAACGAAATAAAAGATGAAATCATAAAAAGATGTACACCGTAAAATCACAAAAAGACATACACCAGTGAATGGAAAAATTCTCCAGCAAATGAATGGCGAGTAACTAGTAAATGAACACGTATTCGCGGTCCAGGCTATCGTATGTAGCTATCATGAAAATAACTCAATAAGTTAATATTTCCTTTAATCGTTCGAGTTAAATGTTAGATTTTAACGGTCACATTTGCAATTTATGGACATTAAATAGCAATAGTCGAAACTGTAATGCATATAATTAGAAGCCCTTCTGGCGTCGGATAATCGATTTGTTTCCTCATCAATGATCTGATCACACAGCAAGATGTAAATTGGTCGATAATTCATTGATATCCATTAGGCATCTATTTGCCGACATTAAGCGTCGTAGAAATTTTGTCATTCCGATACCGCATTATTCAATCCATGCGTGAAATCAATTTGTCTGTTACACAAACGGCCAAATTAATTTTACTTTCACAGTACCATAATTCCCGCCATTTCGCCAAAATGTACCGACATTTAATGTAGCGCTATCGCTTGATCGAAGAAGGCTTCACAAAAAAATAATTGTAAATCGTGTTTATAAGAAATCTCATTATAACAAATTTGCATATCGCAGAAGCGAAGTTTTAAAGGCAACCCTAAAAATTTTGACTTGCTCTAGACTCGCGTATAACTTTTATTTTAACGTCTTTTTTCCTGTAGCCCTTGCAAGCATCATTGTATAGCCTTATCTATTTGACTTGTAGTTGCACGAGGATTACTCGAGTCCATCAAATCAAAGTTGCATAAAGGTTAAAAGTTTCTACAAAGCGATCAGTCTCATTCCAGTATACCCGGTGACGTGTCATAGTCGTAGATGCATGTCTAGGCAACCCTAGTGTGGCTGCGGGTACGATGCAATTCCGAATTCGTGAATGCACCGGTTCCGCTACGGAACACCACGAATATATTTATTTATGTATTCATTATTCACGGGCAGAACCCATTTACAGAATGGTAGACAACCACCGTCCAAAGGAACAGATACAAACGGTAGAAGTCGCACATACACAATATTCTCTCATAAATGTAGTATCTTAATTACACATCGAAAGATGTAAAACGGAGCAGCTCCTCAATTTCCGATGAGACTGTCTTTTTTTACATGTCCCGCGAAAAATTGGTAAAAATATTCCACTTCGCCCCGGATTCTATTTCTCGCCGCTCTCCACTGTACTCCATTGGCAAGCGAACAGTTAAACAAATCTAATGGAAATTCTGTTATGAATCCAACGAAGTTGAGTAAAAAAAAGAACAAGATTCGTTTATTACCGATGAAAGATTCAGGTCTTGATTGGGGCAGTGGAGGGTGGAAAGGGCTGCAAGCCACGTGACTGAAATATCAGATTGAACTAGGGTTTATTCGGATGTTGGTGGTGAATGCGGTGAAACGATGGAAAATTCAGAATTCATGAAGCGCCTGTATTCTCGTCAACACAACCGTGAGAAAGGGAATGAACGTATCGTAACGTAGTTACCGGCACCGATTCGACGGTCCCGGAATATGCACAACTCTGGGGAAAGTTCGAAAACGTTGAATGATCGAGGAATGCTTGGGGATGATTATTACTTAAATTACGCTGTAGGAACCTCACTTTTCACCGTATATTAATGTCAACGGAGTATAAATTTTAAACGCTCCTTATGTTTAATTGAATCTAATTATATTTTAATTAATTTAATTACCGGTGCACATTGCATGATGCATTATAGCGTGGAAAAGGGTAAAGCGGAGCATTGCTGTAATTAAAATAAGATGAGAATTACAATTCGAGTCCATCGATGGCTATCGACCTTTTCGTGTTGGAATATATCATTAAGCAGCAGCTTTACTGGTTCCGGCAAAAAAATGCATTTCATTTTGTGTGTCGGTAAAAAATTCATACAATAAATCCCGTGTGTTCAATTGTCCTCAATGATGCTGTTATCGTGCAGAGTAATTGGGAAGTTAAAGAATTGTAGGAAATCCATTTTTAAGAATAGAAAATATAAAGAAATAATATAAAAAACAATAATATTGGAAGAAACTGATACACCTAGAATTATGCGAATTTTATGCACAACCACAACACCGTTACCAACAATCAATCGCAAGAAATTTGTAATATGATTGTATTTATTTTGTACATATAACAATAATAAAAACACGCGTTATGCCTCAAAACGTTGAACGCTCTTGATCAAATGGTGCCAATTTTAGATTTTTATTTAAATTTCGCGATTAGGTCATAGTTTGGCCATATATATGATAGTTCCTGTATGGAATTATTTAAATGTCCCTGACACCTCTAGCTGTTCGGAGATATAGTTTTGAATACATTTTGGTACAGAGTTAAGCGTCGAAAAGTAACGCGAAAAAGGCCATTAAAATGGGCTCGGACAGAGCAATTGCCGTTCCGACTGGCCCGGAAGCCTGTATGTTTCCCGCGTCCGGAACCTATCCAATTTTACATTGTTGCGGCTATGTTGAGAGACTCGAGTGGCACTCCCGTTGCGTTACTGCCATAATGTAAGCGTTATAGTCCATCCTAATTTGACAGAGGACGCCCGACGACATGAATTTGCGTTACGCCTGGCATGTAGCTGCAGTATCACGAGGGCTCGCCACCCCCGAGCACATCCACGCGAACACACATACACGGTCGACGGAGAGTTTGAGGGTAGCCAGAGAGAATCACCGGCACCAACACCAGTGTCGGTAGGATGGGACCGGGTCGGGAATAAACCATGGAAATTAGAGGGTGGTTTCCGTCCGCTCGAGCGTTCCTCCCATTCTACTGAACTTTGATATCGCCCCGGCGTGTTACCCCGACGAAAAACTGGCGTGCAAGATACCATGCCATTTTCCAAGTGGAATTATTCTCGGCCGATGATGCCAAAAAATATTTTTCTTTTATGCTGCTTTTACTTTCGGAATTAAATTATAACGATAAAAGTTGGATAAAATCATGTCGGTCATTATGAAGAGTGGATTAAAAAAAGGCGAATTCAATTTTCACATTGCTTCTACATTTTTGACGTCATTGGTAATAGCTCGCGAGGGAAAAAGTTTTTTTGGCAATTTCGGCCTCCTCGTGGCGGACGCTAAAAGAAAAAAAGTGAGAAAGAAAAGTGCAAATATAATTTCATTAATTTTTAGTTAATGAATTGCAGGAATATCTCCTTATCGTAATTCTTTTTAGATTAACGGGTCTGTGTTTCCACACTTATTCACATCGTTCAGTGTCCACAACAACAAACAACAAATGATCGGGTAACTTAACTATTTTCCTTCATAAAAATAATTCGTTTATATTTCTGAATACGTATTAATTTTTTCAGAATTGTTTGTAATCTTTGAAAATTGCGGTTTTTCACAGCTTGAACGTAGAAAAAACGCGATTTTCAAAGATCACAAAAAATTCTGTAAAAATTTATACGTATTCAGAAAAATAAACGAATTATTGTTATGAAGAAAAATAGTTAAGTTGCCCGGTAATTTGTTGAATAATAATTTTTGTCTTCAATTTGTTAATGACAAATTCGAATTATTATTTCACAAAAACAATATTTGCAGCACCTTCCATGCACTTGATTTTTTTTCAGATTTTTATTTAAATTTTCTCTGAAACTCATGTTTGGCGGGACTGTACCGCAAGTACTACCTTAAGGCAGCCAAACAGTACCGAATTTATCGCATCTTAGCGAGAGGAATACCATACAAATTGACGGACTTAAGATTCCCCTGATCTCCGGATAAAGTGAAAAAGCGTCTCCGATCAAGATGTTCTTCGAGATGGATGATGGTGCTTGAGTCGATACAGATTATCTTCTTCCTCAAGCTCGGCGATTCCTTCACTTATAGATTAGAGGGTATCCCCGTTCGGGGGCGTGTATCCCTGATTAATGTGTCCGCTAAGACGGTTCGATATTAGTACAACGACCATACTTGTATTAAGTATGAGCGAGAGAGAGAGAGAGGAGAGAGTGCGTCGACCTGATAGCAAATGGCAGATTGAGGGAGGCCAAGTCGTTCGGGTGAAGCGCTGGTAGTTTTGGCCTTTGGCACGGAAGGGGAAGGGCAAGCAGGACTCGAGGATTCTGGATTTCCTCGAACGATTAACAACGCTGGCAATGACGGAAGATTCAAGCCGTTTCGAAACACATTCCCCGTAAACACAGCAATGTAGCAACAATGTAGCAGCAATGTAGCAGCAATGTAGCAGTAATGTAGCAGCAAGGTAGCAGTAATGTAGCAGCAAGGTAGCAGCAATGTAGCATCGATGTAACATCAATGTAACAGCAATTTAACTGAAAATAATAGGTGATATTACCAGGATTTTGGATGTAAATTGCCATTTCCGATTCATAAAAGTGTTATATTACCGTATTATATCGTTGATATATAACAATGGAACATGAAAATTTGTTAAAAAAAGAAATATATCGCTACTTTCATGCTTCGATTAGCATCTATATTAGCAATAAAGTAATTTGATTTATTGATAGGGATAAATGCATCTCAGAAAAAACTATATTAATTTGTCTACCATCAACGGAATACGAACTTAGGATCCTCGGACTTTTAAACCGCGACCACACCTTTTTACAGGGATGTTTATTGAATTATGTGAGTACAGTAAGATTTCATGACCCTGAAGATATCTGCATCAGACAAAATTTCATTTTTAGCACGTCATAACTTCCGTATTTTTCATCGTACAGACTTTTCTGTGGGCTCATTTTCTTCGTTATAACATTCTCTAAACGTGCATTTTTTTCTAGATTTTTTTTTTATGCAGGGCATTGAAAATCAGACCAAATGTCATCTTTAACACGCCATAACTTCCGTATTTTTCATCGTACAGACTTTTCTTTGGGCTCGTTTTCTTTGTTATGAAATTCTCTAAGTGTGCATTTTTTCTAGATTTTTTTTTTCGATGCAGGTCATTGAAAATCAGACAATCACAATAAAAAAGTCTGTGATTTGTTTTCAATGCCCTGCCACAAAAAAAAATCACATTTAGAGAATGTTATAACGAAGAAAATGAGCCCAGAGAAAAGTCTGTACGTTGAAAAATACGGGAGTTACGGCGTGCTAAAGATGAAATTTTGTCTGATGCAGATATCTTCAGGGTCATAATATTTCTTAAGATTGTTACAAAAACAAATAATAAGTTACCAAACAAAACATGGGCGTAAGCACTTGACTGGCGTGCTGTACTCGTGTTTATACGGAATCTTGGTGAATAATATCGATTTTCAATCGACTACAGCGCTCTGTTAAGAGCTTACAGTTGTGGTCTTACATATGAAGCTTATAGCGTGGGGGAACAAAAATTGGGGTTTCGTTAAAAGAAAATCCCCTTGAGTAGTATTTTTTTCGGTCTTAAGTGCTACTCTAGAAACCATTGATTAAAAGACACACAACACAGACACAAGACAGACAACATATATATGTATACAACATAGATTTATATCTTACAGCTAATTTATAGTACGAATTCAGAGGTCCGAGGTATCTCTTAATTAGGGTAAAAGTGGGGAATATGGCCCGGTCCATATATCATTGATTTACGTGTTAATCGAGGTGGGCCATTTTCACCACTTTTACCCTATTGATATTGATACTGTATTCACGGATTGCTCCTTACAGATCGAAAGAAAGTAATGCATGTAAATTTTTTCTAACTAGCGTATAGTCGCACTCGTCCTCTTCTGGCTTTTGAACGTATATAAAATTTAATTAATAACAATAAATAGAATTAAATTGGCAACAATAACTATAAACCTCCCATCAACCAACTACTCCTACTTTAGAATTTATCTCTTGGTTAACATCACAAACGCATTGTATGACTGTTATATCAGGCCAAGGGCGGAATATTTGTTTCCTGTACTGAGCAAGTACGCTATCGTAGCATTGAGTATGTGGAACTCATTAGAGTCTCGGTTCACGATTGAGGTTGAGTTTATCGGTGTTGAAGTCCATATAGTTTTGAGTTATTGTGATTTTTTTGTTTGCTTTATTTCTCCCCCACTGGTATAACATAGGATTGTTATCGGCCTTTTATCGGTGCATCCTGTTCTTACTTGGCGCACCGAAATCGGCACCGTTTGGGCTTTAATCGATTGTATAATATCATTATCGATTTCCGGGAGGTTACGGAAGTAGTCCCCATTTAATTTTATCGTCAAATAATCAATTGTTAGGATGTTGGCCAGATTATACAGAGTATTGTTATCAATGTAGTGAAATTCGGAATATTCTGATCTAGATTTTTTAAGGCACATTCTAAGGCATTTTCTTTTGAATGCCCCAATTTTTTTCAAATGTTCTGTGGTTGGTATTCCACCAAAATGGAACTGCGTATGTAATGACTGGTCTGATGTGGAGCATGTAAAGTATGATTTTCGATTTTGTCGAGAGATGTTTATTATAGAATATGCGGCGGTTTGCTCGAAGGACTATTATTTGGGTTTTGTCAAGTTGTACATCGATGTTTCTTGTCACGAAAGAGGTAATCGATATAGATTCTAAGATATTTAACTATCTTTTTGTGATGGATATTTTAGCTTTAGCTTTAGTGTTTGTACGGGAATCTGTTGTTTGTATTACAAAGGTTCCGCTACCTGATTTATTTTTTGAAGAGAGTTGTCATAGAGGTTTTCTGTATAGCATCGTCTCGCATTTTGTGGGACTAAGATGTAGGTCCCAGGATATATAATATTGATTAATTTGTTCAACTATACTTTCAAGCTTTGCTTGGAATTTAGATACTTTGTTGACCTCCGTGTACACTATTATATCGTCCGCGAACGCAATAGCGAAAGTGTCATTGACGTCGTTGATCCCAAATAACCTTAGAATATCTCCGGCAAGGACACAGGGAAACTGCGGAAAACCTGGCCATACGCAGACGGATCTTTCCCCTGAGATTGGTGTTCCTACAGGGCAATCATCAATCTCCGAGAAAATTATCTCCCGCTCCACGATTCGATGCGCCCGCCAGCGCGTGACTAGGCGGGCACCCATCCAAGTACCGACCGCGAGCGGTACTGCTTGACTTTGAGGACCGCACCAACCACGCACCTATCGCTGTCGGTTGACTCTTGAAAATCTTCATTCACTTGAATAGATTCGAAACATTTGTCACGTATATATATGGGGGTCTACACAATCACCAATACGTATGGCTATGTGTTATATTTTCAAGAACGGCTTGAAAAATTGAAAAAGTTTTATTAAGTGATTAGGCCCACCTGAGAAAAAATAGGCACAAAACACCGAATCTCCGCTATGTTGGACTTGAGAAAATCCTTTTGGAAAATTGTACATACCGTTCAGACAGATTACCCGCGGATCATGACTGATGTAGAAACTTCAATTTTTAGCGTTAAGTATTGGTCAGTAATTCCCTAAGAGCATGTGAAACACGTTCTCAGCGTGTCTCTCTCGCTCCGCCGAGAGCGCCACTGATGCTATCTCGTTCGCACTCCATAGTGTTTCACATGCTCTTAAACGGTAACAGGACAGCTGGTCTTACGTTCTGATCATCCCTTTTCTGCACCTACGGTCTAGAGATCTGCACGAGCGCTATCATGCTGGAGCGGGCTCAAGCCCGCCCCTACACATCCTTACTACGGTACTCCATGGTCAATGAGATTTCTCCCAATATTACGCGTTTATCGCATGAACACTTTATCAAATCAATGCCCTATTTGAATAGATCGGGTTGAAGATGTATACTTCAAACTGACACGATATTTAGTACATGGACGTGACATAATAGTAGGTATGCCCGTGATATTCTGTAGTGAAATTACAATTTTAAATGTTTACTATAACTGGCCTTCACCGAGTTACGCACTCGATAAGACGGAAATGTCCCTTAAGGACATGTGAAACAACTCAGTTGGTAATCAAAAACTGTAATGAATGCGATTCAGAGACCGCACTTTTCGGACTTTTCGGGAAAAAGCAAAGCATTGGTGGATGTACAATTTAATACCGCGTCCGATGATGCTTCCGTTTTATCCGAAACGTCAACCGGTTTTAAATGGCATTGATCCAAAAAATGCATCTATCTCTCTCGCACTCATATGTCACGTGGTACATTTTTCACATAGCCTTAATTTCGACGATCGAAGGATAAACGCCGCACTCACGATTCATTTCAGTACATCCTCTGTAAACCTTTTAGTTTCATTTTTTAAACTAATAAATATTGCTTTCAATATCTGGGTTTCATGATAGTGGACGAGAAATCATAACATGATAAAGTTGAATCTATTAATTGTTGAATAGAGGTTTAGATGTTTTTAATGAAAATAACTTCAATCAAACTTTTAAATGGTATAGAAGCTAGCAATGTTTCTGCCATTATTAACTTGACGGCTGTCAATGCCTAAGTTCAACTACGTTTAAGTAATAATGGAATTTCTAACGTAGACGTGCACAGTAGGGTTTTTTAAAATACTTGAAGAGTTGTAAATAGTCACCGGACTATATTAAAATTAATATGAGGTTGCATTTGTGTGATTGTTTTATTGGATTGCTTTGCGCTGCCGAGAAACTTGTATCGTTGACTATTTATTTTCTTCGAATACACGAAGAGGGTTTGTTATTTGATATATTTTTATTTATGTTTCTACGACCTTCAAAGAGTGCATGTGATTTTTTCAGCCCTTTTCTGGTTCGAAAAGCTCACACGATCAAAAAAAGTCACGCGATCGAAAAGCCATTGATGATCTTTTTTTCTCTCAATGCGCCACAAGGTTCTGCTCCCTGATATAACTTTTTTTTTCTTCGACTTTCAAAGGGAGCATGTGATTTTTATCAGATGGGTTTTGTGGGTCGGAAAATTCACGCGATCGTAAAGCCATTGATTATATTTTGTCTCCGAATGCTCGAGGAGGCGCTGCACTCAGATATAATTTGTTTTATTTTTCTTCGACCTTCCAAGAGTGTATGTGATTTTTTTCAGTTTTCTGACCCGGAAAATCTATCTGGAAAAATCACATGCTCTCTTTGAATGTCAAAAAAAAAATTATATCATGGGAGCAGCGTCTTCTAGTGCATTCGGAGAAAAAACATAACCAATGACTTTTCACTCACGCGAGTTTTTTAAATTTTGTCAATTTGCCGACCCGGAAAACCCGATTGAAAAAAATCACGAGCACACCTCGAAGGTCAATGAAAGATAAATAAAATAGATAAAATAACAGAGCCTCCTCGTGTATTCTGGAAAAAAAGGTAGCAGAGCCTCCTGATGCCATAACGAAAAAAATGGTCAGCGGAACTAGTTTCTCGCCCGTGTAAAGCTATTCAATAAAATAATCACAGCAATGCAATCTCATATTAATTTTCATTTTTATTTTCAACGCTTCAAGTGTTAAAACAAAAGTTTGCGAGTGTACGTTAAAAATTCAAATATAGGTTAAACGTAGTTGAACGTAGACATTGACAGGCCTCAAATAAATCATTGTACGAATGTTCTTAACTTCTATGTCATGATTTGTAATTAATAATTCGTTTCATGCACTTTTAAATTGTTTAATTATAATTTATGTTCGATTTACAATTCTCAATTATATATGTTTCGAAATTATTATTGACTTTGATATTATTCGTTGAACTGTATTAAATTTGGGAATTTTTCTGGAAGTCCACTACGTTTGATCATTGTTGTTGAACTGTTAAATGTAATCACTCTTCGATGTTTTTCATATTTGTAAACTCGTAAGTTTAATATTTTCCAAGAAATTGCTGCACGGTCGCTTCCGGGCTTACATTTATTGATTCTAACGGGGGCCTTCTGGCACATCCCTCACCGAAAAGGATTACTGAAAAATACTACTGGACAGATCCAGTAGTTAACTATTGATAAACTACTAAACTATTACCCGGTGCTAAATTGGCAAACTACTGAAAACTATTAGAAATCTTGAGTAGTTAACTACTGAACATTACGGGGTATTTTGTGTAGTTAATTACGACTGACGGACCACTGACCACTACATACCCGATACATCTCAAGTAGTTCTGGAACTTGGCCTCTGACATAAGTCCATAGGAAGAAGAAGAAGAATAAGATCTCAAGTAGTTAACTACTCGAAACTACTACGAATGTCCACCCTGGCATACTGAGTGACTAAAAGCGACGGTTGTTTTGTTCCAAAGGGGCTGCTGGAGCTGTTTTTTTCCTTTTTGCTTCCTCATAGAGGAAGCTTTGTGATGGTGAAAAAAAAAATGTTCGAGATTTTAATGAAAACGTGTTCAGAATGTTCCAAAACATCGAAAAATCACATTTAGAAAAAATGTCCGGATGTATGTGTGTGTGT
>JAPYZD010004159.1:0-11719 GCA_030522725.1 Ichneumoninae sp. B BG-2022a
CATGGCCGCTGAAATGTTTACAGCATCTGTTTTGTTGGATATAAAAAATTCTAGATCTTGCATACGTCAAAAGGGCGTGCATGCCGATTCTGTGAAGTTGTCCAACTATTCCAAAACCGTCGGAAAGTTGCTCACTGAAAAGATAATCACGCATGGTGTAAACTGCAATCATTTAGTCTATCGACTGGCGAGGGGTGATCAGAACCAATGAACACGCGACGAATGTAGGTAGAGCACGATGCAGAGCCACCTGTACGTCAATCGTGACACTACGTTCACGTACTTTCGCAAACTATAATATTCGGTTTTCTTAATTCCTTGTAAGTTTTCAATCAAAATTCAACTGGACACCGAAGCGTTTATGTCATTATCATAATCCTGCATGATTCGGCGCACATGTGTAGCATATTAACAATGCTAGGTCGGTACTAAAAAACTGTCTAGGTCCGTCGGTAAAACAGGTGAAGCAAGTTAAAAAAGGAAAAAAAAACAGCTCCAGCAGCCCCTTAAGCGATATGGTGACGGCGAATTTTTTTGTGACTTTTCATAGAAATAACAACATTCTTCAAAAGTATGACTTTCTACACCATCATAGACTTAGATCGAAAATGGAAACAAGTAAGGCATGATTACTTGTAATTGTTCGTAGACAGTGACAACAAACCTACAAACATATTCCAAATCTCGCATTTTCTTTGTAGACAGTTGTAGATCGTCAGCATTCTATGGTTCTGGATATGAAGGAAATCTTAGTAATCAATTGTAATTTTTTATGGTAGAACTACGACTTTCTGCAGAAAACTATAGCTTATCGGAATCGACAAGATGTGGACAAACTACAAACTTTTCTGAAAATTTACTTGAACTATCTACAATAAAATACGAGATTTGGAACATGTTTGTAAGTAGTTGTCAATTTTCGTAAGAAGTTGTAGTTTGTCCTCATTCTTTCATCCCATTAAACAATTGTTTTCCACAGAAAGTTATAGTTGTTACTACAAATAACTACAATTGAATTACAAAAATCTACGAGTTAACGCCATTACCATGTTGCTATCAATTTACGACTTATTACGATCCTGTACAAATCCCTACGAACTTATTCCAATTCTCGCACTTTCTGTTAGTTAGTTGTAGTTTCGGTGCCACTGACCCCCGGGGACGAACGAGCCGTAAAACTTTCGCTTGGATTTGGGTTGTTTTCTAATAATCTACTCCAATTCAAACAGTCGCTGTTTTGTCAGTCAGATTCCAAGCTTCTGAAAGTAGCTTTTTGGTTGATATCTCAAAGCCAACCGTAACACCAACCATTGTGTATCGGATAGAAAGTTGGTTTACAGTTGGACTTTCCCGAAACAACTTAATTAACGACTTGCCGAGAGCACTGATAACTCCTTCCTGAGGGGTGGAAATCGATTTGTTTTAGGAAAATTCAACCGTAAACCAACCTCGTATCCGATGCATTATTACGGTTGGTTTTTTAATACGGCCGAAAAAGCAAAACCTCTCGAAGATCGGAATGAGAGTTGGTTTGGTGCACCAATCGACTGGTTGATTTCAGGTTGTTTTCAGGGTGGTCAAAAGGCGAGGGTATAGCATTATAAGTTGTAATCTCGACGACGTTTTGCGTAGTACGGTGTAGTTTTGGCGTAATTTTTTTCACGGCTTTGACATATAAAGCTGTATAAACACCGTAGTTTTCGCGTAGTAAGTTATGGACAAATTTTGGCCAGGGATGCTATGTTAGCGACAGTATACCTCTCATCGAAATCCGTTCAGAATTACCAAGTACACATGTTTTATTACACGTTTTTAGTACACCTGCGATAAGATCCACATTTCTTACGGCCGATAGTTTGTTTTCTTCTGTATTGTGATACCAAGTCTGTCTGCGGATCAAACATAAAATCTCAACACAATAAAAAAAATTCATGTTCTGACAATTTTTCTCAATTTTTTCGCGATGTTAATAATTTCGGACGTTTATAGACGTAAAATATTTGTTAAATGTGGAAAGCTTTTTTTTACCGTGTGGTTATAAAAATTTCGTTTGAGCCTTTATTGACGTCATATGTTTGTTATACCTTGGATAGCGATTATTGCGCTTTGCTATTGTATAAGAAGCTATACGCAATCTTGACGGTTCTTCTGCGTTAATTTACGTAATACGAGATTTATATTGGGCACATATACTTACTACTTTCGGGCAATTGCGCCGGTGAGAAAGGACATACGATTGTTTCATTTGTCCAACGGAGAATTATTGAGTGAATAATCAAGATCGATGTTAATTCTTAACAAACTCATTTATTAAAGTACTAAAAGGATTCGTTTCTTTTCTTCAATTTAACAAATGATGGAAAAAAATACACAAGAATATCAAATACCATTATAATATTAGAGTCGTTTTTAATGTACGGAAAAACGAATTTCTACAGCGCTGAGTCACCTGTCAGATAATCACTGACTCATGCTTTATTGCAATATATATTCATTTTTTGTTTTTCACGTAAATCATATGGACGGGAGGTTGATTAATTACCCGCGGACTGATGCAACGGTGGCCCAGGAGGGGAAGGGATGAGTCGAGAAATAATACAATATTAGGAAACGAGGAAAACAACTAAACATATATAATTCCTCGAAAACGCATAATTGGAGGGGATCGGACGAAGACGGTTCTATCAATTCTATGAATTAAATAATTCAATCTACTTTTTTTTATATCATTTTCGAGAAAAAGAAAAAAGTGACTTTTATTATTATAAACAAACACGTCTCAATTACGAAGAAAGATTTTTTCATTTTTTATACACTCAACGCCGGTACTTATACTTGTTAATGCGTTCACAATTGACCGTCTACGTTCATTATTATCATATGTATTTTTTGTCTTGTTTTTTTTTTCCAAAATACAGAATCACGATCTTCGATCATGATCGCGGCTTCGCCTTATCGCTCTCGGTTGTCCTCCCATGCCTAGAGCACACCATTAATATACGTTCTCTCACCTCTGCACTCATTCCTATTCTTTCATTATTCGGAGCTTGTTTGTCTCTAATAAGTTACGCATTCTTTTTTTCATCGGTTTTTTTTAAATATACAAAACATAAAAATCTTATACCCTTAATATCGCATAAAATTAATGCTACGTGAATGCTAACAGGATTTACATGGAAAATAATTTTCCGAAGTTGGGTGAAAAAGAAGAGAAAAAAATCAGCACTGGCAGACGAACACGGAAAATGGACTCGTGAATGCCGAAACGACTGAGAAAATAAAAATAATTTGATGACCTTTTACGCCGGTCTTTTCTCCAATTTTATTTTTTTGTTTACTGTTTATGTCATTTCGCCGACTATCAACCTTGCCCGCCATATCGTTCGCAAGTGCTCCCGCTTCTCTTACAATTCTCGGTAACAGTTCGTCGACAAAATATGGCTTCCGCGTCATTGATCTTTTCGGCTTGACTGCTTGGGGAAGATGGAGGATGAGGACACGCTCATTAGACTGCTCCATCGTAACACTTCCTGCTAGGGGATTATTATAAAAAATAATTAGAAAAATGTACAAAAATTCATAAAAATAGATAGTAGTTACATAGTAAAAATTACTTTTTTTAGGTAATTATAATAGTGAATGAGAAACGAGCACGTAATTACAACCCTACCGTATTTATGTGTCTGTGTGTGTATGTGTGTGTTTCTGTATGTGTAAGTTATTTATTAATTCAACCCATTCGACCCATTGTAAAATTCGTTAAACGATGGCCATGCATTTTTATGCTACGCAAGTCCGCTGCCATGTACTCATCGGTTTACCGGTGGTCATATCCTTTGGCAAGGTCGTCAATGCGGTATAGTCATAAAATGTTATAAATTGTACACGTTTTGAACGAGAAACTAGTGTGAACCAACACGGATCTAATTTAACCCTTTGAATCATCATAATTTTGACTATCGTTAAGAATCTTTTTTTATTACAGAGTGGGAAGTGCAAGGGTGGTCGAAATTATTCAACATGTTTGAAAGGATCAAAGAGCTCAATGTCGAACAGTTCATAGTAATTGTTCTGTAATGAATTTACAGAACAGTATGTCCGGGTTTTATGGGCATAAATTGAGGTATTTTTCTATTGTACGTTTCTTTTTAATGCTGTACAATTTTTTATACATCCAGTACGAACTCTTTCACAATCATTTCTCCGTTAAAACGTGCACGATGAATTTTTGAAATAAAAAATGAATACACGATTGACGCGGCCGTATCGCAAGAACTGCCTTGAAACTAATCAACAAACAATGCCAAAATGATTATCTAAGTGAGACTTTTAAATCTAGGCTGCTGATCGACTCTTATTTATCCATCTCTCAATTAGTCTTACATTATGCCATCTCTGTTATCACCTTACTTAATGAATTTTTTTCGAAGATATTAGTGTCTATTACAATGTGAGTCAGTAAAAAAACGAATAGACTTAATTAAGATTTTTGAAGCAAAAGAGGACCTTGATTGGCTCTCTCACTTCTATTCTGTACTCGCGGAAGATTAATTGACAAGTCTTAATTAAGCACATCGATTCAAGTGGATCGTTCAGTTTAAAAAAACGTATTATTAACTATCAAGACGAACGAGCTTCGGGCTATCTCTTTACTCTGACTGCAGTGTATTAACCCTTTAACTGACAAGACTCTTACCTGTCGGAAAAAAATGACCTTTCGTCAATGCTCGATATAATTTTTCTATATCATTTTCTTATAACACTTTTCTATATCAAAATACGTGAAAATTTTAACTTAAACAAAAGTTAGGGTTGTATGTTGCTATATAATAAATGTTTTAATAAAATTCCAACAGGATAATTCTCTTTTAATCGCGCTGACATTTTTTAGAATTTCTTTAATGAGTGTTGCAGAAGATATTTTTAAAAACGGCTGATTAACAAATAAACTACAGTGCCAGTCAAAGGGTTAATTGAGCCAAGCCGCCTGTATATTAATTTGCTGCGAAAAAATCAGCAACAGAAGGACACACTACAGCGGATTCGACGCTAATTTTGGACGTTAAAGGGATTATAACAGATTTTTTTGTTGTATATTTCACGCTTTCGGAAAGTATTTTATTTGGAGATAGATGATTTAAAAAATTACCCCATATCAAATGGACAGAATCACACGGGGCTCTTTGAATCCACAATGGGATTTGAGACACGTTTCGACGGTCTGTTCGATTTTGTACAAAAAAAAGCCAATTTCACTCGACAATTTTAAATTTTATATTTAGAAAAACTATTTCACTAATCACCTTGATATTGCTACGTTTTTCTGTTTTGAAAGACTGTCACTTATTTGTTATTTTAATGCGACAAATACTTATATTTCCGCAGATACACAGAGAATCTATTTTTTCATTAAAGGTCTATTTTTACTCATTATACAAAGGATTATGGGACGCAGGTCGTCAATGTTTTTTTTTTAAATTACTTATCGCAGGGTGCTCAAGGCATTTCACGTATCGAATAACTTTTGTTTTTTAATTATCATGTTCCGTGTATTATCGTGTGAAAGTGATGAAAGGTACATTGCCCACCACTCGTACCGACACGCACGTTGACAAATGTTTGTTTTCCTTTCTGTCGTTAAAAATATCATCGACGTTAAAATTAATACGACAATGTTTTTTGTTTTGTTTTTAATACTTTTTGCATATTTGTATATCGAGAGAAAATATACTTGGCTCGCACTCAATTATCGTTTAAATTTATTTATTTATAAAAAAATGTATTTGATGAATATGCGATTTTTCGTTTGTTCGAAAGAGAGAAAGAGAGTCTACCTGGTGGCGGATAAATATTAGAAATAGTTATGTAACATTAAGGAGGTTCCAAAGTTGACTAAATCTAACGAATTTGGCAATTAAATTTGCGCCACTCGTCGATACACCTAAAATATTCCTTTCTGTTTCTACTGGGACCAACCGGTGATGCGTTCGCAATCTCTTACTTAATCTTCAATCGTGTATCAATTCTCTGACGAATTCTCGCGATGAGTTTTTTACTTGTTTTTTTTATTAAAAATTTATAGTCATTTAGATTTAAGAAACTACAGTTTAGACATGCCGTGCATATTATTAGGTGTGTGTGAGATGGGGGGGGGGGGGGTTCACAGATAATAAGTGGTATTCAAATAGAAACGAAATGATGACGGGGCTCTTTATTTTCTTGTTGTTTATTATACGTTATTATATGAAAAATACGAACGAACAAACACCTGACATTCCAGTACTCGGGTAATACTGTACGTTCAGCTAATTAATATTTATTATATCTAAGATTCGACTAACCGGCACGAGATTGAACGAGGTGAGAGGACAGAGTCTAACCGATCTCGTTTTAATGATTCATCGTGCCGGCAATTATTATTATTTCAAGGTTTATTTTTTATTTTAATTTTTTTATTTTTTTCTTTCAATTTACAATTATAGTCTCGAGGAGACACCGCGAGAGATCGCAGGATCGTTCAGCGTGTTGCGGTGGCCTCAACCAACCGTTGCACAACGATATTTTTATTCCTCGATCGTTCGTCCCGCGCCCAAGACGATCGTTCGAAGATTTATCGCGAGAAATAATATTATTTTTTATTTACTTTTTTTATGAAAATTACTCTAGAAAGGTATTTTTTCGGTGGAGGTGCGGGGACTTTCGAAAAATTTCGAGTTTCCTCCGTTGGCCAAAGATACCTCGAAAGAGTCCTTCGAAAACCCTCTTGGCATATTTTATTTTACTTGGAGGTAAAGATTTTTTTTTTGTTTAATTATTTTATTCAAACGATCGGAATAAAACTCGCCGTATCGTGTCAGAAGAAAGAAGGATTCTTGATCAACGCGAGTCCTCGCACCTTCACGTCTCGCCGAATAAAAAAAAAGTCCAGCGAGACTCGAGGATATACAATATCGAAACCAACGTCGTTTTAACAATCTTAAGTTTATAACGCTAGTTTTAGGGAGGCCGAACGATAAAAAGCTAGCTTCAACTCGCAGTCCGTCGGAGTATCACGAGATATGAAATTTTTTTTTTTCATTCTACGAACAACTTACGGTCGACTGAGAAAAATTGTGTTTAAGTTTCGTTAGAAAAAGGTAAAAAATTGCCGCACGTCACGCGTTCACGCTCGCACGTTTTTTTTCTTTTTTTTTCTTTCTTTCTTCTCCTCTCCAGTCTCGCCGTTTATCTTTTACCGACCACATTTTTTCCCCAAACACGCTCATCCACTCCGGACACAAAACAAAATTGTCAATTACACTAAATTTCTCGTATCTCGTAGATAGAAATTCTCTCTCTCATCGTCACTTTCGTTCAGTTCTTCTTTATAGTTTGCTCTTTCCTTTCCTTTCTCGAAATTCCTCTAAACGCAACATCCAGTTTGCTTTTCTTACTTGCACGCGATGAAACAAGCAACGGTATTAAGCGTTTGTAAAATACCTCGGTCGGTAATAAAAGCTGCAATTGATTTTTACGATAAAAAGTAAGTGCTTACACGACGCAACATTGAAATCTGTTTGGTGTAAGAATTTGCTTCTCGTCGGAAACGGTTAGTATCCGTGAAATAAAAATTACAATTTTCGTTACCGACTGAGCCCGGGTCGGGCCATGGGGGGGGGGGGGGGGGGGGGAATTTTATATCGCCTTAAAATTCAACTTGACTGATTATTTTTCGGTCTTTCTCGGTCGTTTTATAGTTTTTCTCTTCCTTTACAACTTTGCATGCTCCGTGTAAAACTATTCCGAGTGAAAAAAGGTCCTCGGGACCTTGCGACTCGAAAGAAATTTTAAACGAGAAAATTATTAAAGAAGAACATACACGCACACACAGATTCTACTATAAACAACGAGCGATCGACAAGTATCTTCACCCAATCGAGAAAAAAAAGAGAGGTTCGAATTCCTCGAAGAGATGCTCCGAAGAGGGCTCAACGATGCCGTGCGTGTAACGCGCGCATCTGTGTGGATATACAAAAATGTTTTTTCTAAGCGTATGAATAACTTCTTTCCCTCTTGCCGCTTCGCTCTCTTTCTCTCTCGATTTTTATGAATTTTTTCCATCGTTATATTTTCTCACATAAATCCATCAACGTCGTCACTACACGTATTCATTTAACACTAGTCGATTATTTAGAAAAAAGAATGGTACAAAAGATTTTTTTAGGAGCAAATTGGCTAGCACAGGACCGGCATGCAGGTCGCCAAGATCCGGTCATGTTTTTTTTTTACACATTCGATTATTTTTTCCATCGGAATTTCAACGCCTTGCGTTATAATATCCCATCATATCGATATACAAGACATTATTATTAATATACCATAAGGGATTTCAATGAATCGGACTGAACCTAATTCGCGCCTTATCCACCCACTTCGGCCTAACGGTATTTTTATTACAAAAAAATTATTTCATCACCAATTTCAATTTTTTTGTTGTTTTTTTTTCTTTTTTTTTCGTAATCAACAACGATACTCTCCACCATGCATTTCACTGAACAATGTACACATTACAAAAATCATTCGGAGTCTCACTTTAAAAAAAATTTTTTTCCTTGCATCGAAATAACAAACACGCTCGTTGAATTTATTCGGGCTGTCAGCATTTGGTTAATCAATTAAGTCAAATATTTATTTTCTTTGCATCCCTTTCATTCAAATTTAATCGAAACACTTTGTTTATCGTTTTTTTTTTTGTTTGTTTGTAAATTGCACGTTCGAGTGTCAGATTAACGCATGCGCGACAGCGCTTCACTAAGTAGGGATAAAATGAGCTCGCAAATTAACAGACAAAAGTATTCTGAAATATATGTAAAAAAAATGTAATTATCGAGCGAAATAAGTTGACGCCTCTCGTTCACTAGAAAACACACACTCATTACTCTTTTTTATTATTTGCGTACCCTAACGCATTTATGTATAGTGTTGTCGACTTTTCGTTTAATTTTCGTTTGACGAGGGAGATCTTGCGTGATTTTTTTAATCCAAATCCCTTCCTAAGTAATTTTATCCGATACCTATCGCTCACTTCACTCGCACGCTTCGTCTATTTGTTAATAGCGGGCTTCCAGTAGTCGTGAAGGACCAATGAAAAATGTGAATTTCTTTGTTTCTTATTCAACATTTGTTGTCGAATCGGCGAGTTTTATGAATTTTTCTAAAACTACTCTGATTAAACGAAGGGATTAAATAAATTCACAAATATTTCCAAGGTCCCTTCCTCACCAGCCGGAGCACTCGCTCGCTTATAACATTGCACTAACTCCCAGCTTCCTCCGTAAACTTCCTTAGCTATGTTTTATTAGAAATTCTAAACGCTACATTGGGGCGCTCGGTAGGGTGCACTCTCGCGAAAGAGCCTACCTTATTAAAAAAACCACAAGGTAGAATTATTACAGTTTATAAAGTACCTAAGAGCGCGTCGATTCACAAATGGACAATGTACACGCGGCGCTTTACTGCTTTTAATTTGACTAAGAAACAACACTCTCGCGCCCCATTCGCTAAATTCACACAACAGATCACACCCTCGGTACGTAAAGCTAAAGTCGATTATCGTAGAGTCATTTGAAAAAAAAGAAAAACAAAAATACAAAACGCAAGAAAGAAAAACAAGGAACTCGAAAGAGACTCGTAGCCACTCGTGGAACTTTTATGGAAAACTTATTAACCCGAATGCGGTACGAAAGGATGCAGGTTTTTCACGCTCTCTTATATTTTTAATCAATGTCCATCAAGTATGTCCTTGGGGTCTGGAATTGTTTTTTTTTTTTTGCAAATTCAGCGAGGTGTAATGTATTCGAAAAAATGTAATTTCTTTTAAGCACTGCGTTAATGTTGAGTTTAATCTGTTTCCCTTAGTTTACAAAAAAAATTCTTGTATGACAATTGAGGATTCTCGTTTTTATGGTAATATAAAATGTTATTGCACTTCCCGATTTCCAAATGTCGATATTTCGGTCTGAATTAATTATCAATTGCTTTTTTCGATCCTACACTTTCCAGGCGCCTGCTCCACTCACTCGCCGCCGCACTGTCGGTGTGTAAATATATATCGTGTTTCGTCTTTGTGTATATGTACGCGTGTGTGTATGTTTTCTTTGGCATGTGGAGATCTCTACGATAGTGACGTAAAACAGTAGCAAAATAGCGCGAATTAATTAATTATAATAGTTGTGTAGTAATGATAATAAAAAATAAAAAATATTTCGTTTACAGATTAGTGTAATAGTAATTATTGGTATAGATTAAATAGTAAATAAACTATTTAGGTATAACTATACATCGCAAAGCTTGCGATATGAAAAAAAAAATAGAAAACAAAAATTGATCGTTATCGATCGGTAATTATAGGTAAATGTACTAAAATATAATAGTAGTAGTGACAGCGGTGGTAATTTCTTTGTGAAAAAAAATCAACTGCACATTTCTGGTTTACACGTTTCGCAAACGCTGTTTATGCACTCCACAGTTTAATGGGAGCATATATATGTATATATTAACAAAACAAAAAATGAAAACAATATTTTGGCTCTCGCCAACGTGCTAGGTTTTTATCTACAATTGTAACGCAATAACTTGATATAAAAAAATAAAAATTCATTTTCAATTGTCGCAGCGATAAGATATAATATATGCATAGTAAGTCTAAGGGACGAGTGGGTAGCAGCGGGCATCTCTAATATAGATAAAGGATATACACTATAGGTACTTGTAGTGTTGTAGGTAATGTCTGTGGGTTGCGTGTAATCATCGAGCCCGGGTCTTTCAATTTCCGCGGGTGTTGCTTTTTTCATCGTACGTATGTTGCTCAATTTTTTTCGATTCATCAAATCTGGCGATTCACGGTGAAATTTGAGTTTCGTAATTTTAAACAAAAACGGATATCGTTAGTTCCGAGGATACTTGGACGCTGAGAGAACATGACGATTTTTGATTAAACGTTAAACTCGCGCTGTCTGTTTTTTCAGTTCTGTTTAAATTAACTAAGTCACGCTCCATTTTTTTTATCTTTTGCTCCTCTTGATTTGGCCTTTTTTGCTTCGTCCGATACACACACTGTACCTAGCTCGATAATACAAAAATCCCCCTCCATTTTACGCTACGTTTTTTTTTTGTAACGTTTTCTTTTCTTTTGTCATTGCTGATTTTTGTCCCCGAATTTCACACACAAACGCCCATGCCCATCTTCACTCGAAAAAACACAAACTCGCGCATTTCCTTGCTTCTTACTCATTTTAACGCACACACAAACACTCGGAAAAACTTGTTTGCACACTTTCTTTTTTCTTTTCTCTCGTCATTCGCCACTTACATACTGAACTAAGATATTTAGACAAGAATATAACAGCGGTATAAAAAACTTTTCAACACTGAAAAATACAAATCTATCATAAATGACTACCATTGTTACACCCCACTATTTTTTCCTCTCTTCTCGTTATTCTTCCGTTATTCGCGCGTCGTACTTTACTTTTCCGTTAATCATATTTTACTTTTTATATTTATAATATTTATATTTCATTAATCCGAACAACCGTTCGGTAGAGATGCGTTTGATAAAGTCGTTTTTTTTTTTGCCTTTTTTTATTAAATATATGTAATTATTGTTTTACGAAATGCCGTTGTTATTTCCTTGCTAATATTCGAGTCGAGTTCTATTTAATTTTTTTTTGTTTTTTTT
>JAPYZD010004160.1:0-22643 GCA_030522725.1 Ichneumoninae sp. B BG-2022a
TATATATATATATATATATATATATATATATAGATATATATATATATCAGCGAATTGAAGGTATCGAAAGGAATTCTACGAGAGCGTAAACATTGAAGCGAGGAGATCGCTCGATCGCACGAGACGAAGAAAGAATCGTTCATCGTGTTGAAAAATAAAACGATCCACGCAAAATACGTTTTGGGCGATTATCGAAATAAAAAAATAGAAATAAAAAAATTAATGATCCCGAACTTCAAGGGATGAGAGGGCTACGTAATCTTCAGAAACATAATCACCCGCTTATCGCGCGTCCCGCCTATAATCGGACTTTGAGCTCTTCCATTCGTTGCTTTATTCTGCGCCGCATCTCCTTGTACCTGTAACGATAAAGTCATCAATTTCATTCAAGACCTCTGTTACTATTATTATTATTTTTTTCCGTTTTGCCGTGCGTTTCACCAACTTTTCTTTCAACAGAAGAATCTGCCGTTCCTCCTCGTAGTGATAACGCTGCAGAATCCCGTGGCACTCGGCTACCGACAGATTCAGAAACTGTGCAACGTCCGAACTTATCTCCGGAGTCGATAATTTGTCGACGAGGAAAAGCCGCGCGATATTCTCGTGCGGTCCAAGAACTACACGGACCTCCAAGGGATACTCGTCTTCTCTCAGTCTGCGTTGTTCTGCAGAAAATAAAAAATAACCGCGTATAACATTATCCAAAGTCGCTTCGCAGCGTTGCGACGAGAATGTTCTTGAATTATACCTCCGTTGTCTCGTACAACGAACAGGGCAAAGTTATCCGGCTTGGCGTCGACTTTATACTTGTCGAGCATAAGATTTATGACTTCTTGAGTGCTAACGAGGCTCGTCACCCAAACAGACATCTGTGATCCGTGAGGCGGAGTGAAGAAGCTCGTTTCCCGATTGTAGAAGTGTCCGTTTATCGAGCAGCGACGTCTCAAGCGGCTTCGCGATTGCCGCCGTCCGCCGGGTCGACGTCTGATCGCCGTCGAGCCTTGTTTGCGCCTCAAAACCACACCGTCCAGCTTGCATGAAAATGAGAGATTATTCGTCAGTTATCACAGTTGTGTAACTCCATTTCTGATTGCAGGGAATTTTTTTGTTTTATTTTTTTATGGTACCTCCAATCCACTGTCCGTGGACATCGTCATGTTGTCGTCATCCCGGAAGTGCAGTGAATTCACGGAATCCGTATCGCTGTCGCCTCTGTGCCTCTGCAAGCAGTCAGGTCCGGACATCGAGCGATTCAGTCCCTTCTCGATCCAGCTGTCGTCGTTGCTGATCGATCGATTGCCGATACTTTTCTCCAGACTGTCGAAATACTCGACACGTCGCAGCGTACCGTTTTTATTCGGTGTTCCTTGATAATTAGGCGTATCCGTGCTCGAGGAGCTGCCTATGCTATGCGTCGGTGTACTCGTTATGCTACCGTCGCAACCTTTCGCCTGACGAATCGGGCTGTTTGTGCTAGAATTGCCCCGCCCGTCCGACGCGTCGAGGCTCGATTGACTCGAGAGCGGAGGAGTTTCGGTACTGGAATGTGAACTTATCGAGGGAAGATTCTCCGGCATCGTTTGATAAAGTTTGTTGCCGTCTTCGACTTTGCGCTCCACCTGTGAATCAATTAATGATACATTTTAAAAAATTGTACATCTGGAAGCGCGCTGCGGATTGGTCGAGACGATTTGACAAAATTATCGAAACCTGAAGCAATTCGTCCAATTCGTCCCACTCCATGGTCTTGACATCCAGCTTCATTGGTAGCGTGAGACTTTTCAGGTGATCGGGCGACGCCGGAACCGAGTTCGGCTCGCTTTCCAACTGGCTCTCGGTCGGAGACAGATCCTTGCTCGTTACTTCAGGCTTATCCTCGTCACTATCCTCAGCCTCCTGAACAATTAATGCCACGTATTTTGTCATTTCACCAGTCAGTCAAATAGAAACGGCAAAATGTCCGGCCCTCTACGCCGACTTTTTGACTTCTGCAGTTTCTCTGCGAAGACGTAGAGAAAGTGCAGAAAACCTACGCCGATTCAGACGGTCATTTCAACTGAGTCTTGATGTTCGTATTCGATATTTCGAGTACGAATACCAATTCTCAGAGTTCGATTCTCCGCTCAACGGTTCCAATGCGTGAATTCGTGATCTGCTATGCGGTCACCGATTCAAGTTGTTACCGCGAACGATTCCGCTGAACTCTGACCGCGACTTTCCTGTGAAAGACACCCGCGGACCCGCGGAACGATTAAAACGATCGAATAACAATTCACACCTCCGAAAAGCTTCTCCTACAGGAGTTTCTGTTCCTCGCAGTGACGACCGTTCGTTGGTCGTCATCCTCCTTCAGATGTATCACCCCTCTCACGCCCCAGTAAATCCTCAATGCCCCTTCCAGGATCAATCTTCCATTGACCTCTCTGCTTCTTATTCCTCCGCTCTTGCCTTCGTAATACTGATTGAAGACTTTCAGCTTTGTTTCCAAGTGAGATCTGCGAAGATAAAAAGATCATTAGAATCTTTCAGTGTATCGACTTATCCTAAAAAAATGTATAGCACAGTTGTCAGTAACTTGTAAAAACATTACATTATTCTTAGGAACCAAAATAATTTATGAATAAATTCAATATAATTGAACAGACAATCCATAATTAGTTATTAACTTATACATAAGTCCTGCCGCTTTATGTATTCATTTAATTTAATTATTATTTCTTTATATGTACCTGGGCAGTGCGGAGCGCAGTTCTTTCTTGCCGAAGCTCGTGTGAGACTCTACCCTCGTTCCATGTCCGAACAATTGAGGTCCGAAGAGTGCTCCGTAGCAAGGTACGTGGCAGTAGGGCACGCCCTTGTGCTACAAAAAAAAAAAAAGAAACAATAATGAAAACGTTTGAAATTGTACTGTGACCTCCGGGCATAAATAAATTGCATCCAGTGTACCTCGGCGTGCTGTCCTGGATTCAATCGTTTGCCGCATTCCTCGCAGCGCAGACATTCCGGATGCCAGTCGTATCCCAGGGACTGCTTGCGCTCCGCTGAAAAATTTACATTAATATAATTAGAACTGCGCTCATCCACCCAGCTCCCTAAATTGTACGCGTGTCGACCCGAAGTTTTTCCATCGAGCGTCCCAACGAGCGTAACGGCGATTCACCGAGGTTGCGGGATAAAAAAATAGGATAATGACAAATTTTTTTGACTGTAACCTCAACGGGAGTACATTGACCTCTCGACACAGGCTCGAATAGTCATTTAACGAACGGACTTTTCGCGAGCGTCCGATCCCGAGATGCTTCTGCGTCGCGGTGAGAATTTATTTTCGCATCTCGCAAACGAAAAAAAAAAAAACAATACCATCGAACAATGGAAAACTCTCGGATTGTCAACGTCAAGTTTGTCGGAGCATAAATGCCCTATCGTTGATATATATATGAATGCATTTCGGACCGAAATAAACAGGTTTTCCGCATTTGTGGCACTTCCACATGATGGGTACTTCCTTCGGTACCGCTCGTTATATTTATCGTCGAAAACGTGCGACACGCTACAACATTTTTGTTTACAAAATCAAATGAGTCTTGGCGAAAATGACACGCTGATACGTCACTGGCGGCGATCGGGGCGGGGACGGAGGAGGTATCGGCCGGAGGAGATGAAGACGGGAACGAAAAAATGTGCTCCACGCATATCTACAGGCTGGAAAGAGGCGGGGCCTTCGCTTACGACCAGCTCGCCTCGCATCGTTCGAATGGTCTTGGACACGTAAGTTCTAAACTTATTTTTACTAAAGGCTTTTTTTTTTTTTTAAGGCTCTACACAAATTTAATACTAGGGGAGGAAAAAGATTTGGGCAATGACGAGGTCGTAGAAACGCTGATTGGTGTTACCGATGCGCCATACCCATCGCATTTATTATCGTCAAACTCCTGTCTCATTGATGAATTCATCGCTACGACTAGAAATCTCTAAGTTGCGACGTACGATGTTGTACGATCGAATGGTTTAGCACATGGTATTAGAAAAACGCAAAGGGGGATGAGAGTCCCGGTGCAAGCACGCCTTTCACATTGCTACACAATTATCGATGATATTCGTCTGTATAGTTTGTCAGGACTACAAAGAGTATGATCGTTAATCGAATCAATAAATTACACTACACATTGGTATACAAAAGAGAACAAAACGAAACAAAAAAAAAGTACGTATAAAATTGCATTATCACAATGACGTATCTCTTGGGTGTATCCTAAAATTCGACGAAATCGTTGTCGTCGCTCCTGCTTACCGGATCGCCTCTCAGCAGGGCGATGATCATGCTGCAATGAAAAAGCAACATTTAGAACAGTCGATTCTTTGTTTGAAATTTCTAAGTATCTTTGTATACCCACCAGTACAGATAAATGAAGAAAAATATGAGATAATATCCGAGATAAATCATGCAGTCGCGTGTGTGTTTCTTGAGCTGTCCTCTGTTGTGTATTTCCGTGGGATCGAAGACTCCCATGTTGCCTCTAGGTACCGTGAAATATTCGTACAGCAGCCACACCGTCATGGGTAGATTCACCAAGGACAGCATCCATTGCCCGTGAATGAGGAGCATTAGATTCAGAAGGGTGTGTGCTGTGATTTTTGGGATGACCCACTGAAAAATTTAAAGATCGTTCGTCGTTGAGTGTGTCCCTTGCATTTGCATTTATCCAATCAATCCTTAGCTCACCCTGTTCAAGCTCGAACAGCATTGTTGAGCGTTTAAATAATCGCACTCCAGATCGGACAGTGCAATGACCTGAATGAAAGTTGTTAAAGAAATATTGTAATTTGAATGTCCCGCCGCGACATGACTCAAGCGAGCGTCTCGGCGACGCCGCCACGCGACCCAAGCGAGCAACTTGGCGGCGACGAATGTTCCTAGATAAAACTCACACCGATGCAACGCACACGGTGAATTGTGCACCGTTAAACCGACAAAGCTCCGAATATCATTGGGCTCGATGTCTATTTCTAAATTAATCACACGCCCACCTCGCAGAGTCTCGATGATCGACGAAAAAAGGATACAAAATACACCAAAACGAACAGCACCGATCCGGTGTCTACCAACGCGAACGCAAACAACAGAGGCTCCGAAATAATGCTCATCGTGACGATTCGTCAGTGAAAGTGTATGCTTAGGACGTCATGCGATCAATGATCATTGATGAATTCGTAACGCGGCTTCTTATTATACAGCGTCACATAACCGGGCCACAAGCGGATCTCTCATACCAGGCGAAAAGCCCAACACAACAAAACTCCGAACAAAATTGAAAACTACCGACTACTGGGGTTTGTCAAATGTCGGACTTCAGGCATTTACCAACCTTGGGGAATTTTAATTCCCGGTCTCAGCAGCGCAACGAATATCGTCGTGAATGGAGAGAAAAAAAATTCCTATAGACGAATTTCCGAATCACCTGCTCCTAACACCTGTCAAACGTCGTCAAAAAGTGGTGTCGGCACTTCTGTGTTGTGGCTCGGACACATTGAATATAATATTGTCGGTAGCGGCGATTAATAGCGCACGATGTGACGAGTGCGCGAAAGAGTTTACTTAGCATGTAGCGTAAGAGCAACGATCCTCCGGCGGAACAATTTTTACAATCGACGAAGCTTAAAGTCGGTGGTTATTCACGGCGCTCAACGATCGATAATTATTACACGAATGCACGACAAAGTGCAACTCATCTAGGCACATCATTGGCGGGAAGGTTTTAAAAAATATAGCAAAAATGTATCGAGATACGCCAAAGGTTGTCATTGAGGATAGCCAAGCTCCGTCAGCTGCCTATGTAGTCAATGTTCGCATGGAGGATCTGTTGGAGAAATTAAAACTGCTCAGCTACGACAGCGAATTTGTGCAGGAGCTCAAGATGAAACCGATCAATAGGTAACTAACTGATTTTTATCGTGGAGGTCAGTTTTACTATGATTGTGCTTATCCATGCTTGTGAATTTTTGCAGGCACTATTTCGTTGTACCAACAAATTCTGGAGAGCAGTTCCACATGTTTACCTCCCTGGCTGCCTGGCTGGTGAGGAAGACTGGCAAGAACTTTGAATCGCCGCAGGAATACGACGATCCAAACTCCACCATATCCCTGATATTGGAGCAGCTGAGAAACTCTGGAATACCGATCGAATTTCCACCCAACAAACTGAAGCAAGGAGTGGGCGAACATGCTGTCCATGTACTGGACAGTTTGGCTGACGAAGCTATGAAAGCTACAAATTTCAAGTGGCAGAAGTTAGTTGATCGATTTAAGGATGTTGGAGTGCTGTACACTAGTTGAATGAGCACCAAATTTGTTGTTGTTTATACCAATTTTTACGCATCTGTTGATTATAGTGGATGGTTTAAAATTAAATACTTTAAAGATTTAGCACTCATTTGACTAGTGTGAAGCGCTCCAACCACCTCAATGCAAGTATGTAGAGCAACAAGTATTAACTGGAGTTTTTGTTTGCGCAGGGTAGAAATTCCTCCGGACGATGCAACGCCGGAGCCAGAGATAGAGGAGGATGATGCAGAGTTGATACTAGAAAAAGTTGAGGAAGAGATGATGGCGGAATGCGATGAAGAGGATGAAGACGTTTTGCACATAGATGATATAACAAAGTTGTATGGACAAAATATGGTATGTTTATCTCTTCATTGAACAGTGGCCAATTTTCCCTGAACAGAGCTGTGTCTATAATTATTTTAAAACGTTACTAGGACGATATTCATAAGCCAGACAATATACTGGAGTCGAAAACCGACACTGAAGAGTGGAAACTCGAGCTGGAAAGGGTTCTTCCGCAGCTCAAAGTAACGGTGAAGTCAGGTAACGAGATATTTGCTCGATTTTTCGAAAAATCCTGACCAGCCGTCACTGAATTATAAAAGAAACGACAAAAAAATTACAGATTCTCGCGATTGGAGGGCCCACTTGGAGCAGATGAAGCAACTGCGCACGAACATTACTTCCTGTCTTAACGGTAGCAGAGGACAATTGGAAAAGTTGCATAACGATATCGGCAATACATTGGACAAAGTAAAAATGCGAGAGATGCACATAAATCGGCAGCTCGAGCCTGTTCTCAACGAATTTCGTGCGGTGCAAGAGGAATTGTCAAAAGTTAAGGAACAGTACAGAGACGTCAGTGGAGGAGTTACCGAGCGAACGCGAACTTTGAACAAGCTGACAGAAGAATTGGAGCAAGTTAAGAAGGAAATGGACGAGAGAGGTTCCAGCATGACCGACGGAAGTAAGTTTCGAGGGTAAAGCAGATAATTCAGTCGAACTTCCACGATCGTTCGTACATCGTGTGTCTTCGTTTTTCAGCGCCTCTCATCAATATAAAGAAAACGATTACCAAGATGAAAGGAGAGATATCGGAAATGAGCGTGAGAATAGGAGTCCTCGAGTACAGTCTGATGTGCGCGAAGATTCGCGATCGTACGCAGCTTCAGGAAGAAATGAACAGCACGAGTGGTACGTTGATAAAGTAAATATCGGAATATAATCGATCGATGACCTGCGAGAGACTACAATCCGTCCAAAAGTGATCGAGGACAAGGATCCGGGTTCGTGAACATCCAATATGCCATAATACGTGACTGAATCGTACATCCTACCATGAGAAACTTATCTTGTGCAATTTAATGGTAGACATTTTTTATAGTTCTCGGATTTCTCGTGTGCTGGATTCACATACTTAGAGTACAAAGATTGACTGATGATAGTTTTAGTTAATTGGAATTGTTCCAACCGAGTCAATTTATTCACCGTTTGCGTATTCAATCGTGACACGATATTGTTGCAACAATAAACAGTTTTTTCCACAAACGTTATTACAACCGAACGATTATATTTTATAATGGTGTCCGACGACCCTTGAAGTCCTGGAAGTCTTGGAGCTGTCCTTGGAAAAGTCCTCGAATGTCACCGAATGTCCTTAAATTTTCTTCCTCGCGAATTTGAGCTTGTTTCAAAACCCATATTACTAACGACCATCCTAAAAAAGTGTTTATCGCGGTTTCGCTGAGATGCATATATGCATTCGTGCATAGTAAGTGATTTTTTTGTGACCCTGTAGATATCTGCATGAGACTAAATTTAATTTTGCATCGTACGAACTTCGATGGGGCAAGTTCATTGGAGGATACGTTTCCACAAGTGAACCATTTTTTTTCCTAGAGCAATGCATTCATAGAGACTAGACCAGAGATCAAATTTGATGTCGTGCAGATATTTTTTGGGTCATTTTTTTCGTAATCGATTCCAACGTAAATGAAAACGGTTATCGAACTAAATGTTATTTGGTACGTCGCGCGTGACATACATAATTCTATTTTAAAAAATTAATATCCCAACACAACCTGGAAATGTCCTAGAAATTGTCCTTGAATGACCTTGAATTTTGTGCGGATTTTTTCCTAGGCACCATAAGTATAAATTTTGTCCCAGCGTTGCTATTTTCGCTTTTCGATTAACATTCATAGTGAACGTTTGACGGAAACACTTGGATCAACAATTTAAAAAATCTGAAACATATAGGGGGAGGGGAGGGGCGAACGAGGCAAAATGGACCGTTTTTTACTCATTTTCATTTCGAATGAAAAACACAAATCCGTTTTGCCCCCCTCTCCGATACATAACAAGAACGAAGGAGTCAAGTAAAACGACTCCGTCATCTTAACGACCGATTAAAGGCTCTATTTATAATAGATCTGCGTGCGTCGGGAATAAGCTGAATTATTCTTACGTGTACTTATACATTAAAGCATCGCTAAAGCTCGGTGCATGAACGCGAACGAATATTTTATCGCTGCAGTATCTCACAGTGTTCCATCGTTGTTTCCGATTCAACGTCGGGCCCCTTCCTTTCACGCGATGCACTTCTCTAATGACGCTACGTCGTTACAGAAAAATGCAACACATTTCTCGGTCCGGTGTACATTGAAAAGATGCTCTCCAGTCTCTTCGTTAATTGCAATCCTGTCCCCTCTCGACAGACCCTCGACTACTCGCGTGTTTGCCGTGTTGCTCACGCTTAATGAGGAACCGGCGAGTAGAGACTCATTTCATTTCGCTACAAGTTTTTCAAACGTACCAAATTTCATTACGTTGCATTTTAAGAATATGTCCTAACATTTATGTAATCAGAATGAGATATTCGATGAATAACGAACTCTTATCAAGCTGACTACGGTCAATCTTATTTGTATTTAGGAAAATTGTTTGTTTCTTTGAGCAAATTTTCAGGAATTCAGAGATTCTAGGAACCCCCCAGATCTTGGCAACTAATTCCCCTATTACACTATTCTGATACTATCTCACGCTTCTCGGTGAGTTGTGCACAATAATACGGTGCATAACAGTGCTGTGCAGTATCGTCCTGTGCAAACAAACAACTAATTTTTCTATCGCAAGTGACGTCGTACCGGAAATACGTCACTTTCGATTGGAAAATTTAATTTTTCGACCGGAAGAGACGTAATACCGGAAACACATCACTTCTGTTTTGAAAATCTCATTTATCAACCGGAAGTGACGGCATACCAACGGAAATCCATCTCTACCCGTTTGAACATCTCATTTTTCAACCAGAAATGACGTCATACCGGAAACACTCAGAGAAAAAAAATCAATTGAGTCAACAAAATGTGTGCTTACGGGTGGCGAAACAAATTTTTGGTTGATCGAAAGAAATACCACGTAGATCGAACTAACAGGCCGTCGATTCAAATTTTTCTTTAATTATTACAGCAATTATTTCGTTCTATCAACCAAAAATTTGTTTCGCCACCCGTAAGCGCTCATATTGTTGACTCAATCGATTTTGTTTCTCAGTGCTTGTTACTTCCGGTTTGAAAATCTCATTTTTCGACCGGATGTGACGTATGTCCGGTAGGACACTCCGTCAGGTTGAAAAAAGGAGATTTTCAAACCGGAAGTGGCGGATCCCCGGTAAATTTTCTGAAAATATAAATTTTCTGTTTCAAAATTCTATCGACCAATAGCGAGCGCGTGAAGTGCCCGAGGGACAACAATCTACTGGTAAAATACAATACACTAGAAAGAAGGATATCGATGAAATGCACCCGAGTATGCATCTAGAACCTTAATCGTAATTTCGCTGAGTGCATGGCCTGTTATCAGGTCCAGTTGCGGACGTGCGTGGTACGCGCAGGCTGGATGGTGATTACACCTCATTTAGAGACTGCTCTTTCTCGTTCTCGATATGTTTTTCTTCTCTTCGGTGTATCCACCACTCCCCACCACCGCCATTTTCACTCTGCAGCGGCGTACGGGGGAAACAAATTTTGCGCGAGGCAACCAGTCTCCGTGCTGACTCTCGTATGTCACGGACTCGTGGAATGCTTACGAACTTTCGCCAGTCGTATGTCACGAAATTATTATCCGTTCGCGGGTCTAATTAAATAGCCCGATACGAAAGATAAATTTAATCTGGAAGGTATCGAGGAGGACTGACGATCGGGTTTGAAGTTGCACAAAAGTAATTGCTGCGTAACAGAAGGGTTTCAGTTCGAGTTATGTTTGGCGCAGACCCGTTTGACAACTTTTCTTCGTGCGCGGCACCGCGCGCGTAGCCCGAAAAGAACAAAGCCCCCCGAACAGTGATCAAGAGAGTGCGAACTTCGGCGTGAATAATACGATAGTTTCGTCGAAGTTGGAAAGCGGTGAGTATATCTGTTCATCTGTTATTTATGCGTACCTACGATCGTCACTTTCACCGCTGCCCAACTGTTTTCTCCGCCAGAGCTAACGAGTCAATCATTCGATTACCGAGAAGAAAATAATAATAATAGAAAAACATACCAGCGTCCTCTAAAGCCTGTAGGAGGAAATGTGCAACGACGATACGTCGATGATCCACCGCGGGTCGAGTAAAAAAATACGTCGTGCATGTGACTTGCACGAGAAAGATTCTCTCGGCACACGCGATTATCGTTATCGTTGTTCTATTCATATTCCATCGAGGTTTACGTTAACCGGGATTTTTCACACGCGTTCTGATTGACGGTGCGATTGCGAACGATTATCTCGAGAGTGTCCACAACCTTTGGAAGTCATTTTTGTCAGATGTTTTGAACGATCGATCGCTTCTATTTCGCCGACAACATTACCGAACGGACATTATCGGGTCACAGACTCACGGACAAAAATAGGGTTCCACCAGAGAAATTAAGTATCTTCCTCGAAATTTTTCTTCGCACCCGCCAGCGCATGTAATCTTTCCGGAGAATAATAATTGGACTGATGTAGACCGCGCCGGCCTTCTTGACACCGAATTCACTCCGGTAACTTCGCAGCCTGTGTGCACCACACTATAGATGTAAAAGTTGCACTCTGGCTACGTACGTATACATTTCGACCGCTGAGAACCAGAAGGGCATATTCTTCAGCTGAGGTTTCTCTCACAGAAATGAACTGTTGAAAACTACTGAGAAATGCTACTGGGAGTACCCAGTAGTTAACTATTAATAAACTACCGAATTACTGCCCAGTGCTAAATTGACGGACTGCCGAAAACTACTGGAAATCTGGAATAGTTAAGGAGGGCGTTTAGCTGCGCGCTGACTTCGCATAAGTTCGACAACAATAAGAGAAAATTGCAAGTACTTCTTGATGGTGTAAAAATCTGAAAAAAATCATGTATACTGAAGGCTGAAGGTACTGAGAAGATTAATTTTGCATAATAATAATTGCAAAATGTTATTAAGAAATTCATCAAAATTTTTTTTTATAAAAATTATTCGTTTATTTTTCTGAACACGTATGAAGTTTTTTCAGATTTTTAAGTAATCGTTGATTTTTGTTCTATAAAAAAATAAAAAATCAATGTCAATTTTTTGATGAATTTGTTAATAACATTTTGCAATTATTATTACGCAAAATCAATCTTCTCAGTACCTTTAGTATACATGATTTTTTCAGATTTTTACCGCGCAGCGAGGCTCGCTCCTTAACTATCGAACATTACTGGGTATTTTGCGATGAACACCCGACAACTACAATAAATATCCAGAAGTTAATTACTTGAGACTACTATGAATCAGTTCTATGTTTCAGTGACTAACTACTGGGAATTCTCGTAGTTTCCAGTAGTTCACTACTGAGTATTTGTAGTTTTCTTGATCATGTAGTTTTCAGTAGTTCTACTTATAAGTAGTAATTAGTGATGTAGGAACTACTACGTCTTCGGTAAAAACTACTGGAACCCTAGTCGTTCTTTTCGACGAGGGTTACGCCCTTCTGTTTGTTAGCAGTCGGTATGTACAAATATATATATATATATACATGTACAGGAATCATAAAACCTGTCCCCGACGAGTCCATACAAAAGGAAACTGGAGCGCATCGTCCCATTTCAAACCCGACGGGTAAAAGCTTATATCGAAAATAGGCCGATACACGATTCTCGATATTCGAAGCTCGTGCTGGGAAACCTTTTCAAACAATAATCCTCGGACTTCGGAACGGCGCCGTCCATTCAACGGCGATGTATGTTTCTGCAGCGAAACGAAGGAACGAATAACTGTGTGTCTGGGCTTACGGCGCTGCATGTCCGTGATTGATGAATCACTTACGATAAAAATTAGTAATGCAAATCGTGACTGAGAAAGACTTGCGTTTTTGCTCGCAAGTACGTCATCGATAATATCAGAGCCGGATAATCTAAAGGCTTTTCACTGCGCTGGGATGAACAACGATTTACTAAACATGCAGGTATAAAAAAAATTGCTCGGTGGAGCCGTTTTTGCACTACAATATATATGTTGAAACGTGATTAAGAGAGCATTCACAGACGACTCGATTCGTCAGCACTTATCTCTTTCGCACAACATAGCGAAACTCGAGAATCTCGCGCGTAATGTCAATATTTTCATTTTGTTGTTGTATAATATTTTTTAAAAACCTGGTGTAATTTGGTAAATTTAAAAAAAATAAGGAGGAACATTATCTAGTTAAAGAATTACGGATTTATTCGCTTCCAAATGTTGAGAGCTGTGGAGTCATTTTTTTTTTTTTTTTCACAAAATGCCAGTCAAAACTAGTGTTCATTTTTTTATTCATGTATCAGAATAATGAGCCCCCAAACCAAGCGCATTGTTCTTCAGTCGCAGACACTTTATTTCCGTTGCATTGTTTATATCCCGCGAAACGGCGAATCGTCCGTCCCCTGTTTATAAAACAAACGATAAATCACCGCGAATCCCGTGAGTAACTTTTTTCTATTACGCTCCCGGTGGTTTGGTGAAGGCATTTTTATACTCCAACGTATATCGTCCAAATTTTCATTGTATTTTTATACAACGTATTTAAAAAATCTGATTTAATTTCGAAAATTGAAAAAAAATACGAAGTAACTCCCCAAGTTGAAGAATTACGGATTTATTCGTTTCCAAATGCTGCGAGGTGCCGAGGAATGTTTTTTCTTCACAAAATCGTAGTCACAACTAGTCGCGTTCCGTTTTTTTCATATACCAGAATAATGAGACTCCGATCGACCTTGAATCACTAACGCTTTATTTCCGTCGCCCGGTTTGTATTCCGCGAAACGGAGAAATCCCGCGAGAAACTTTTTGCAATCACCTATCCGTACATTTTCTCCGTCACCTGTATATAAAAACAGACGATGAATCATCGCGAATAATCGATCCCGCATCTAATACCGAAGTTGCCGGGTGAATCGCGGAAATTCGCACTAGATTTTCGATGTTGTCGCTGGACTTTGAACAACGCTCGATGAACCGCTTGATAAATCTCCCTCCCGTCTCGAACATAAAGCCCCTCGCACTCTTTCCATCTTCGCAATGTCGCGAAGTTGACTCGTTTCCAATAGGCCACACAGAGTCACTCTTTGATCAGTTTCATTCTGAAAATTGTACAATATAAACAGCTCGCGGATTATCTATCGCTCGGCGATAACTTTCTTCCTCGTGTGTCGTTACGACTTTATCTATCGGTCAATTGATATTCCGCGGCCTTTAATTGCCTGTGTTGAATCTTTTTTTTCTTTCATTTTTTTTTACCTTTTTTTATAAATATAATATATCGTGTTGTCGGTGCCAGTTCTGTCGCCTTTCGAATTTCTTATGTCGTCTATCTGGTCGGGTAGTGTCCGCCAATCTGTGATTCGCAACGGCGTTGTGTATGTTTCGGAGATAAGTTCGTCGAAGCGCCGGACCCTTTCATCGACACACTCGACAGGTTTCCTCGTTACGTTTCTTATCGTTGCTGCTTATCGTAGCAGATATGGAGATGAATCCCATGCTGCGAGACCGCCGCACACAAACTCGACTCCCCTACTCGCAGTAAGAATGCTTGATCCTTTGAAGTATACTTTTTTTTATTTTTTATACAAGTGTGAGGTTTCAAATACATCGGTCGGTTATTAATGCATTTTTTTTTAATTCAAAGAGATTCTCGGAATATATATATATTATAACAAATATTTGTATAAATATTATAAATATTTATTTGGTATATCCGCAGCACGTACCACGTCATATGCAGACTTAAGTTATTTATAAACTAGACAAAACGGTCGACTGTTCGCGCTGCAAACACTGCATCACATTAAAATAGACACTTTTACGCTGCAACACGAAAAATTCGGCGATAAATCTCGAGGCTGCATATGCAAATTAATTTAAGTCGACACGCCGGTTTAGTTGAATGGATTGAGAAAGAGAACGTATCGCGGAAAATCCATCTGCCCGAGTGGGTCGATGTAAATTCTTAGATAGCGTGGGTACGAATGACGAGTTTTCGGGCACGGTTCGGCTTTGACCTTCTCCGATATTCTGCATCACTCGACCATCGCACCGTCGCGTCCGTTTGCATGTGTGGCGCGTGTTGCGTCAGCGCCCGACGACGACGCAACCTCCGAAGAGATTCATTCACCGCGATAAGTATTTTGTTAAAATCTAATTTAAAATAATAATTTTTTTTTTTCGATTTTGTTTTTTTGTATAATTTACTACAGAAACATTTTTCATTCGAGTTGTCAAATTAAATTTTTTAAGCATATAGACAGAATAGAAACGAAATTGAGTCAACAAAAATGGGCGCTTTCGGGTAGCGATACAAATGTATTGATCGAAAGAAATACATCGTTGATGAAATTAACAGACCGTCGAATCGAATGTTTCTTTATTTTACCACGTCAATTATTTTGGTCTATCAACCAAACGTTTTTTTCGCCACCTGTAAGAGCTCAATTTGTTAACTATCGATTTTTTTTTTCAGTGTAGATATCAGTTGTAAAAAAATATATATATTATATAGAAAATATTTCGATTTTCTTGGCTTAATTGCCTTTTATCGATCCCCTCGAGGGGGCGGGCAAAGGCCAGATACGCTTATCAGCAACACTTTTTTGTGTCTCCTGTACTCCCTGGTAAAATATTAAAAATAAACATTTCTTTGGACAGTCCACCTTATCGGGCGATAAAAAAGTTCGGCCAAATATTTATCCTCGTGGAATTAACGTGGTCGAGGGTAGAAGACGGAATATCAATACTACTCGATCGATCTTCCACCTGTGTGGATCGGGCCTCGCCGTAGAGCGGAGAGTGGACGATTTTTCATTTACTTCATTTTTTAAGTTTCAAAATATTTCATCAGCACGTGAGCGACGAATCTATTATCCAAAAAAATAAAAAATACTATAGAATATGTAAAGTGTGCAACGCTGAGATTAAAATATCATCGTCCGAGATAGTCAAACCGACGATGGGCGTGAATTCAGCACAGGTCAATGAAAGGCGAAACGGGATGAGCCGGTAAGATTGATTCCTGAACTCGCGAGTTATAATTTCACCCTGCGAGATATCGTCTATTGTTCATGTCAAACTGCACAGTACATAAAAAAAATCTTGAGCGAAATCTCGCATTTTTCAATGTATTGATTGGCTGCCTAAACGGGGTTGAAGCCATTCGATACGCAACATCGGTTGCCGTTTAATAATGAACATATCGTGTCCCGTGCATCCCGTTGGTATCAGAGACTGAAAACAACTTTTTTTCATGGGTTCTCTTATGTACGGTTAAAAGAAAAGCCACATCGAAAGCTAATATTATCCCGGCTTTCGATGACACTTTTCTTTTCATCGTAAATGTCAGAATCCGTGAAAAAAGTTGATTACAGTTGCTTAAGGTGATGTGGTAAAAACTCCCATCGACGTGCCCCGCGTCCAGTTAGCAACAAAAACTGTTCTGTTTCGAGACTGCGACAGCCAATTCCTCATTGAAAAACACATTTTTGTCCCTCGACGAACTGCGGTTTGAAAATGGCATTTAGTACATTTTTTGTTGCCGACAGCGGTATTTCACATCAACGTAGACCATCGAGATTACAAGTTTTACGAAGCAATACGTGGATGGGGCTCTCTTATCAATGCCACAACAACTTACAGCACGAAAGTACCGCAAAACCGCTGTCCGCAAAGTTTAAAAGAGCCATCTCCCGCCGCTATTTAGCAGTCATTCAAGAATGTGCTTTCAGTGCGGCTCGCAACGATCAGCTGTTTACTCGCCACGGACATAACACACTATGCACTTCGGGACTTCGAGCGAGTGCAACCGGGGCAAAAGTCATCTCAAATCAGCTGACGATCTTTCGCTAAGATATTCTTATCTGGACGACAGTCCGCTGCATCTGCGTTTCTGATTGGCTGCGGGTCCTCAAAAACGCTTCGTGATTTGTCAGCGAGACTAGCGCGCTTCCCGCTATCTCGAGCAGACATCGCGCACTGAAACCGCTCACCAACAAACTTGTAACCATGACGCGCAGCTCGCAATGCCCGTGGTGCATCGCGTAGTGGATGACCTACTGCTTGTACAGCTAATCGAACGAAATATGTGCAAAGTCGTAACGGTGTGCCAATTAACATACGAGTCAATAATCATAAAATCATGCAGCGCATAAGTGTTACTCTCTTATCCGTATACGAGTTCGTACGTATGTTATCTCTCGCTATGACGGCACGTGAGTCACACTGTCGATGAATTTCGAATCTCCAGTCTCGGATTTCATTCTAAAGATTCGACCCGACGTCAAGCTCTTAGAGCGACTGTGTGTTGTGCAAACTGTAAATACGATTAGTCAATAATGTCTACGGAATCGCTCATATCGACGGGTTTGCAGGAGAGCTCTGATTGGTTAGTGGGAAGGCTGTGACATTGTTTTCTTTTTTTTATTAAAACGGATTTTAGGAGGGTAATTTTTTTGTATACTTTAGCATTGCTTAATTAATGTTTGCATTTTCGTTTCTTTCCAGCCCGGTCAGACGACCAAAAATGGGTATGCCAACATCGGTAATTGTCGTGTCCAGTGTTGGGCTGGTGATGATAATTATAGGAATCGTGACTGGATGCCTCTGGGGCATGGTATACGACAACATCCTGCTCCGTGAGCTTACGCTGAACCCCACTTCGCAGAGCTATTCCATGTGGAAGGAAACTCCCATACCCATGTACCTGAAACTGCACCTTTGGAACTGGACTAATCCCGAAGATTTCTACACCGGATTAGGAGTAAAGCCAAACTTTGTAGAAATGGGACCCTATGTATTTAAGTTAGTTCGCTTGTCATATTTTTATTTTATTTCTACCTCTTTATTTCATATTGTAAAGTAATAATTGTTTTGCCATTGCAGAGAAGTCGATTACAAGGTAAATAAAGTTTGGAACGATAACAATGGAACTGTTACCTTCCAACAGCGAAGAGTATGGCACTTTGTTCCAGAAATGTCCACTGGTTCCTTGAATGACAGAGTTACAAATCTGAATACAATAGCTACGGTAAATTATATGTAGTTTCCCCTTGTTTATGGTCTGCAATAACAATTAATGTTAAAACTGCAAAGACACTCGCGAATTACAGACTGTAGCCTACATGATGAGATACAGAGATAAATGGGTCAAGCTCGCTGTTAGCGCGCTACTGAAGGTTACGGGGGAAAAGTTGACGGTCACGAAAACTGTGAACGAACTTCTTTTCGAAGGATACAACGACCGACTTTTGGCTATCGCTTCAAAGCTGAAAAAGTATAATATTACCGTACTGCCGTACGACAAGTTTGGCTGGTTTTATCAAGTAGGTATATTCGTCCCTTTAACTCTCAAGTTTAAATGTTTAGTGTAATCACATGGCAATCATCGTTATTTCAGCGGAACGGATCGGATTCCTACGACGGAACTTTCAATATGCTGACCGGAAGTGAGAACATAGAAGATCTCGGCACTATCAAGGAATGGAATTACAGCAATACATCGAAATATTATCACGATAGTTGCGGCGTGATAGACGGCACTTTGGGAGATCTATGGCCACCTTTGCAGGGCAAGAAAACTGTTTCCGTTTTCGCCCCCGACGTTTGTACGTGAGTATCAAAGATCTGTCCGACGAACAACGATACTTCGTAATGGCACTTCGTAATAAATCGAAGACATAGGCTGAGATAATAAATCATTGATCATAGATCGTAGATCAGAGAGAGGGTCGTAGATCACAGAGAGAGGTCGTAGATAGAGATAGTAATAGAGTGCGTTCTTGAACGCAGATCTACTCAGCTACGCTATGTGTTCTATTTGTGACTGTCCATTGCTAGTGGGTTTTTTCAAATGATCAACGGTACATCTGATTATTCCCGCGGGATATATTTAGTGGCTTCTGATAACAAAAGATCGCTTATCAGAGCCGATTTGTGTAAAAACTAAACCCTGCATGGGAAGCAGATCGCAATACAAGAACCCTTATATCAGCTGCGTATACATGTTGATGCACCTCGAATATTTCCAGATTTAGCCAAAAAGTGCAGAATTGAATTCAGGAACGCATCCATATATAATGGTTTTAAACAATTACATCGTTGCATTTACAAAAATTACAACTTTCAGGTCACTGAGTCTAGTGTACAACAGTACGGAGGAATATTCTGGACTGACTGGTGATGAGTATGTATCGACCAAAGATATGCTCGACAACGGTACCAACGTGCCGTCGAGGGCCTGTTACTGCAAAGACGTCGACTGCGTGCCCAGCGGTGCCTTCAACGTGTCCGGATGCAAATTCGGTGCGCCGGCCTTCATTAGTTTGCCCCACTTCTATTTGGCCGACGAGAGTTATAGAACTGCGATAAATGGAATGCGTCCGCGTAAGGAGGAACATCAATTTTCGATGGTCGTTGAACCGGTGAGTGGAACTCTATGGATCGAACAAAATGCATAGTTCATGGATTGGCCATGTTCACAACGAAAAAAAAATTTCAGACTGCCGGTATACCGATGCAAGTTAGAGCGAAGCTGCAATTAAATTTGATGATCCAATCGGATCCGCACATAGCGTGAGTATTGCATTCGTTTGCCAACTGCAAATATGTATTAGGCTAGATTCAATCAATTGTTTCATCGTTCACAGAATCTTCAAGAACGTAACAAGGACTTTCATACCGATGCTTTGGTTTAAGCAAGAGGCAAACTTGTCGTCTACTCTGGCAAACAAAGTAAAGTTTGTCTTGATTTTACCGATGTTGGGCCACGTAACGTTCTTCGGCATTGCTGGATTCGGCTTGTTTTTCGTATTCATCGGTATCGGTCTTTACATAAAACGGAGCTATATAGCCGATGACGGTCAGATTTTGATACCAAGTAGTGATGGATGATTGTTATTCATTGGCGCAGGCTTCACGTTATTTTACGTCAATGATTATCTCCAGTGTGCGACGAGGACAAGAACATGCGACGTTTAACTTTATATACTCCGATGTGGGAGATTCGAAAAGTCTCGTCGGATTTGTCACAAATTACACTAAACAATTGATTATCATTTTTTTTTTCGATAGAAAACCAGAGGCACACAGGATGTTAAATTGTGGTCTAATGTACTTTGTAAATATGGAGCGATAGGGCATTCATTAACCGCGCGTGATAAACAAGTGCCTCAGAATTGGTAAAAAAAAGAAATGAGCGGGAAGCCGAGTCTCGACTAGGATATTTGGTTGAAACAATAGTGAGCCTATTATTGTCGCAAGGATCGGCAGGCAACTGTATAGTACACAGAATTAATTATACTTCTAAATTCACCTTATACGATGTACTTATAGAATCAATGTAACGTTACACTCGTTTCGTGGGCACGCATTCCAGACTATCATAGATGTATAAGTGTTGCGTTAAATTTTTACGGTTCGCGGGCTATATATACACATATATGTGTACGATAGACTTACGCGAATTAGTAAGTAATTCATTGCATTAGAAGATGAGAGAATAATGTATATTTACAAAGATCGTCAATTTTTTTCATGATAATCGTCGACGAGACAAATGTTTCAAAGTGCCTATAATGACTTAGCTGCGCACAGATGTGTAGATCTAATTGTGCTGACAGATCATCTACTAGTCTATTAGAGAGTGTCTATCTAATAGATTGTACGCAATCAAAAGTACGTTGGGCCCTGGGGGTATAAAACAAAAAGAATTTTAAAAATCGTGTACATACATAGAATATATTCGAGAAACTTCGATATCGTTATGATAAATTAAAAAGTTGACCTACATTGGTTGTATTTACGGTTTGGCATTGTATCCAGTGGTAGAAGTTCGCGCGCGACGCGCACGAGCTCCAGTTTAAAGCCTTACTGTTAAACACTGCCCATTGGCGAGGTTACAGCGATTACTATTACCGTAGGTGTTTTAGGCGGTCGCTTTATAATCGCTTAATGCATTGGCGATTGATCGTTGGTTCAACGTTTTAAACATTGATGCTTCATCGAAACATGTATCCAGTGCTTGTACGGTTTTAGGAATGCATCGTTATATAATGCAGGCTCAAAGAAATAGTAATTATCCTATACGAAATTGATATTAAGGATAAATGTTAGCTCGGCTCGGCGTCGAGCAGTGCAGGGCAGGGCAAGCACTGAGGTAGTCAAAGGTCCGCGAAGCGAAATTCCAAGACGGCCGAGGCAGACTTAACAAATGTTTGCACCTACGGTTTACATGCCGTACTGCAGTGGCTTTTCCATGAGAGGAATGTTGAGCTATTAAAAAACAGCTCGGACATTTCTGCGTCCATGTAGCCAAAGAAAAATGTTATGTCCAAAAAATACTTTATGCATTTATTGGTAATACCCGACTTTTGCAACTCGGAAAGTATTAAGTGACCTAGCTAACATACATCCTTAACTCTCTGATGGTGAACAGAACACCGTTACCGATCGTGGCAATAATTGTATTGTATCAGGCTTAAGCTCGAACTCCACGTTATCGATAGAAAAAATTTGTTCCTTGTCTTCCTGTAACAAAAGAACACGAATTAACACAATATATACGGATGTATTTTTACTTAAATATGTTTGTTTTGTATTATTCCATAATGTTTAGGACTTTCGAAATTTTCGCCAGTTGTCTCGCATAAAGTTGTTATTCGTTCGGGGATTTAATTAGACTGCCCGATACAGCGAAGGATAAGGTCGCCCTCAAGACTAGCTGAAGCTCCGAGAAGCACGAAACTGCGGAGCCAAGTTTGCAGCATGTCGAGAGATGGATGGAAAGGAGCGCGATTAAACCACTTTCTCTTTCCCAATATGTTTATTTTTCTTTCGCGTATCCTCCACTTTCGACCACCGTCACTTTCGCGCTGCAGCGGCGTACGCGGGAAACAAATTTCGCGCGAAACGACTTATCTCCGTGCCGACGCGCGTACGTCACGGACGCGTGGAATTTTTACGAACTCTTTTGCCAGTTCTATCCCATGAAATTATCCCTTCGCGGATCTAACTAAATGGCCCGATACAGCGAAGGCCAAATTATATCGAGCAACTATCAGGGAAGACTGACTGATAGTGTTTGAAGTTGCTGAACAGGAATTGCCACATAACAGGTAGAAGAGTTCCAGTTCGAGTTATGTTGGACACAAACGCATTTTTTTCGTACGCGATAGCGCGCGCGTAGCCCGATAAGAATAAAACCCGTCGAACAGTGATCGAGATAGACATAACGACGGCTTGAAAAATACAGGAGTTTCGTCGAAGTTGGAAAGCGGTGAGTATATGCTCAACTGTTCTTTATACATAGTTACGATCGACACTTTCACCGCTCCCTAACTGTTTTCTCTGCCTCCGGAGCCAGCAAATCAATTATGCGATTACTGATAAAAAAAATAATAATAATAGAAAGATACACGAGCGTCCTCTCATGTCTGTAACCGGAGATGATAATGTGCAACAACAATACGTCGATGATCCACCCAAGGTCGAGTAAATAAATACATCGTGCATGTGTCTTTTATGCGAAAGATGCTCTCCGCACACTTGACAATCGTTATCAATGTCCTATATGAATATTAATATGAATTGTCCACGGGTTTTCGCACGCGTTGTCATTGACGACGATTGCGAACGATTACCCTAGCAAGTTGACGGACGGCTGCTTTTAAGGTAAAAAACTAAAAAACGGACCGAAAAACGGAGGGGGGAAATTGGGGAACGAAACGGACCGCAAAAACGGTAAAACGGACCGTACGTTTGGATTGGTCCTTTTTCGGTTGCAGAAACCGAGGAAGGACCGAACATTTTTT
>JAPYZD010004161.1:0-14556 GCA_030522725.1 Ichneumoninae sp. B BG-2022a
TGCCGGGTAATTTGTTAACCAATTAATTTTTTGATGAATTTGTTAATAACATTTTGCAATTATTATTATGCAAAATTAATCTTCTCAATACCTTTAGTAAACATGATTTTTTTATTGTCGAACTTATGCGAAGTCAGCGCGCAGCGAGACTCCTTCCTTAATTTCGTTATCAAGCTCTTATTTTACACATCTATTAATTGGACACTTATGGTCTACCAGTAAGTGAAAAAAGGAAGTGAAAAAGCCAATTCTATTAATGCAACAGTAAAGAGACTCTCATATATTATAAATACGATAAGTTTATTTATTTTTCTCCTTATTCAATGAACCATACTTTCTCTCCTAACATACTTCGTATGCGATGAGAAAGTAAAAATACACATGTTAAGTTAACTCGGAGCTTTTAAGATAGCTACACGAATCTATTGTGACTATACATACATCGCGACAATTATTCGGGAGTCACTGATTGAGCGTGTTCTCATATTTACAGTAGAATATACACGAAACGCGGAATTAATATGGCGATCGTTCTTTTTTTATGCGATTGTAGTAACACGGATTGTCCAAAGTAGCAGATGTTCTACTTTGCATATTTCCCCGATACACTGCTTTGGAGAAACGGTGTTCGAAGTCGTGTAGTAGGATCGTGACCATTCGCCGTTTATTATTCAGATATTGAATAAATTGCGGAGAAGTCAGGCGTCGCTGTCATCAACCCTTTACCGATCGACAATAGAATCGTTGGACTTTTCCGTTATTCCGTAAAAGCTTATATAAAGGGTTAACACGATGTTCACGGCAGAGCGAATCGCCTTAAGATATTCAGTATTACAATCCGCTTTGCATTTTTTGTTTTCTTCTTCTCATCCGTCGTCTCAATGGGACCTTGAAGACACTTCTGTGCAGGCTCCGTTCAAGCTCGAACGAATTTTATGGCTCCATAATTTCTCCCCTTATTCGGCCTTTATCTGCTTGGCCGATTCCACAGTCTTTTGTGTGCGATAGGACTGTTGATAGAAGCCGGAGAAAAGAGCGAAGAATATCGTCGAGTGCAGCAGAAGAAGTGCCGCAACGAGTTTGGGGTAGCCGCAGTCGAAGATCAAGGCTTGACCGCTGTGCACGAAGACGAGGAAGAATTGGACCTGAAATAAAAGCAGATGAACAAAAAGTATTAGTACATATGAATCGAATGATCGACATTGTTCTTGATCAACGCAGTCTGAGGGACTCTTGAACCGTGAATATCCTCGAAATTCAAGGTAGATACGACTGTGCAGGGTACGAAAGGAAAAGTAAATGAACACCCTAGCAAGTTGACGGATGGCTGCTTTTAGGGAAAAAAAACTAAAAATTGGACTGAAAAACGGATACGTCCGTTGGGGAACGAAACGGACCGCAAAAACGGTAAAACGGACCGTACGTTTGTGGTCCTTTTTCAGTTGCGGAAACCGAGGAAGGACCGAACATTTTTTATAAAAATGTTTGGCTAAGTTTTTAAATTTTTTTGTTGCTTTGCTTTTAATTCTGTTTTTAATGAAAGGATAGAATAAAAATACGATCTTGGTCCTTTTTCGGTTGCGGGACCCGAAAACGGACCAAAGCAAATTTTCCGAAAAAAACCGTTCGGTCCGTTTTCGGTTTCTGCAACAGAAAAAAGATCAAATGTCAACAAAAAATTTACAGTCCGTTTTGTCGTTTTTTACGGTCCGTTTTGTTCGCCAACGGACGTGTCCGTTTTTCGGTTCGTTTGCAGTCCATCAACTTGCTAGGGTAAACGGTCATCAAAAGGTGACGTGCTGGAGAGAAAAAAAAGAGGAACGCAACTACTATCTGTCCTCGGCATCACATGAAGCGCTATGGGAGAGCATGATCTCTCGGGTGGAAAACTCAATCAGCGATGATTTCATTAGCTTCGTTAACTCCGATAGTACAGAGTTCTCGCTCCCGGATAGCAAGAGATAGTTTTGTCGGCGTTTCAAATGGGCTGATCGTCGTGGTTCGCTATAGCTTCTCATGTTTCCCGGATAAACAGTTGCGATCCAAGAATATCGAGTGTATCACGAGAAAAAAATTATCATACATGATTCGCATATAATCGATACATAGTCGTATATGATTATATTCGACATGTATATGATTATGCGCAAATCACGTACGAACTTGGCCCAAATTATCAGCATTGTTACTAAAACTAATTACAGCTCTTATTACCGACCGCGGTAATAATTTTTATTCCCGAGAAAAAAAATCATGTATGATTTACATATAATCGATAAATAGTGATATATGATTACATATGAAATGTATATGATCATGTGCAAATCATGTACAAACTCTGCCCAAATTGTCAGCATTGTTACGAAATTTAATTACAGCTCTTATTATCGACCGCGGTATGTCGTACGCTCCGAATATAATTCTTTTATTCTCGAGGAAAAACAATCATATATGATTTACATATAATCGATAAATAGTCGTATATGCTCATATACGCAATGTAGATGACCATGTGCGAATCATGTACGATCTCTGCCCAAATTATCAGCATTGTTACTAAAAGAAATGACAGCTCTTATTACCGACCGTGGGATGTCGCATGCTCCAAATATCATTTTTAATTTTTTCTGAGGTACGATAAATTTATTCCGCTTCCACACGTAATTCCCAGACGTCCACAACAACTTTTCCCGTACCACACGAAACGAATTTTTCCGATCGAATAAACAACGTTGCTCAACTGTCAGACTCCGCGCGTAAGTCGACCAAAGATAAAAATCGAATTTTTCTCCAGATTTGCGCAAGAGCCAATCATCGTACGAATTGAACAACAATCTCGAACGTTCGATTTTCGGTGCCTGATAACAGGATCTCTTTTGGATGTAATTATCGTTCACACGAAAGTATACCCTATAGCTCTGTAGTCAATTAAACATTTTTTCAATCGTCCACTTCGTCCCTTTCCTTGTCCACGTGCTGTAGTCAATTAAACATTTTTTCAATCGTCCACTTCGTCCGGAATGGAAAAAAAGTGATACCATTGCGAAACATTGTGAGAAGTGAAGGGAATCAAGTTTCGGTCGAATTTCAAATTTGATGAGAGTTTCTCACGCGCGCGGCTCCGCTGATGACAAATCGCACCAGAGCGCGCGGTCAATCAGCTTAGTTGCACCTCAAATCGCGCGTCGCATCTTCGCCAATTACGGAGGTTGGAGCGAGTGGTGTTCATTCCGCCTAAATTCGAGAAATTCGGGCAAGAATTGCAAACACTTCCCAATGTTATACAATCTGAAAAAATCCATACTTAATATAAGCATTGAAAAGACTAATTGTACATAATAATAATTTCAAAATGTTATTAACAAATTGTTGAAAACAAAAAATTGTTCATCAAAATATATGGTAACTCAACTTTTTTTTGATGAAAATGATTCGTTCACTTTTCGGAATACGTATGAATTTTTTCAGATTTTTATCTTTATTTTGAATTTTGCACATTTTTTCCATGTAACAAAAAAAAATCAAAATAAAGATAAAAATCTGAAAAAATTCGTACGTATTCCGAAACATGAACGAATCATTTTCATAAAAAGAAAAGTTTATTTACCACATATTTTGATGAACAATTTTTTTTCAACAATTTGTTAATAACATTGTGAAATTATTATTATGCAAAATGAATCTTTTCAGTGCCCATAATAAGTATGAATTTTTTCAGGTTTTTATAACATTTAGGCAAAATTTAGGCAAAATGAACACTACTCGCTCCAACCTCTTTAAGGAACTGCGCTTAGTGTCTGAACGTTTGGGAAAGATCAATAGCGCGTTTTCCTTTCAACTTCTTCATCGCGATCTCTCTATGGGTTCTTTTACTCCCCCCGCATTTGCGCTACTGCACGTGACACCCGAGTGACTGGCGTTTTAGTGCACGTGCACGGATTACACAGGACCTACGATATTCGTGTACGGATAATCGATGAGCTTGGTTCTGAGCGCGTGATTAAAACGGGCATTTGCAAAGGTGAGGGCCGATGCAGCGAAGTCGCCGGATAGGTGAGGTTCGCACAGGCATGCGGCCGCGGTCTCGGTAACTGAATAGGTAGAGACAAAAACCAATGCTTTACCGAACCACAACGGCAGTCGGAGCCACGGCACCGGTGCTGCATATAGGAATGCCAAATTATTGCGCCATTACCGGCCGGCGACAGCGGCAGCGTCGTCCGCGAATCGGTCGCTCGAAAGTCCGGTGGCAAAGCAAGTTAGTGAGAATTGCCCAACTCGCGTAGGTACTTTTAACTTTCCCTCCCCTCTCATAGCGAAATTTAGCCCCGGTCTGTGTTGTACGAGCAATGATCAACGCACGTGGCCCAGAATCCGAGTGCATGCGCACGCCCGACACCGGTCGATCGACTCGGATCGATGTCCGATCGAACTCGCACCGTTACCACTGGAGGCGAACCGCATCGAGACTTGCGACGTCTATTCGCACGACCCACGTGGGCATCTTTTTTTTTCGTGGTGCTCCTCAGTTCGGAGACCTCGAGTAACAGAAATAAATAAGCGTATTTAATTTTGCTTCCTCATTGAGGAAGCTATGTTTTCGTGAAAAAAAAAAAATTTCAAGATTTTAATGTTAGCTTACTATAAATGGTCGAAAACGTCGAGAAATGTCATTTTTAGCTGGCGTCCGGATGTATGTGTGTGTGACAGCGTGCATCGCTTAGATTTTATGCACTTGTAGAGTGGTCAGGTCTCTTCCTTCGGTGTAATTTTCATGAAGACTGAGGCCCGTTTTGAAATTTTACGCGAATTTGAAATTTTTGAAAATAGTCTGTGGTAGCTCTAACTTTCGAAAATTTTGAGCTACCGTTATAAAACTGCACACGAATATAGTATTTTTATCAAAGACCTTTGGTATTGAATTTGGTCGAAAACTACCGAAGGGATCAGATTTTATGGTATTTTGATTTTTTTCAAAAATTACCAAAAACCATCTAATTTGTGTAAACATGGAGGTATCGAGCTTAAATTTGGCATGGAAATGGACTAACACGGTACAATGTTTCGTAATAAATTTGGTAAAAATTGATCCAATCGTTAAAATTTTCTGGGATTTCGAAAATTTTCAATCTTTCTGAAATTAAACTTTTCACAATCTCACAATCTCAAATGATCTGAATTTCTGAATCACGCAAAGAGTAAAATGAGTTATAGTTTCGTTATCAGCGCTGAGGAATAGAATAAAAATTGACATCCTATAATAAATTCTGGGGTAAATTTTGACGATTTTACTTTTATGAAATGTAAACATTTTCTGTGTTGCGAAAAAGGTGAAAAGTAATTTTCACATGATTTTTCTATACTTTTTGTTGTGAAAATTGTATTTTAATTATATCTTCCTCTATGAGGAATCCAAAATGGAACAACGGAATTTATCATAGAGGAAGTTATGTACGAAAAGGTAAAACATGAGGAAGTAATTGTGCAAATCACTTTGCACGCTTTTTTATTTTCGAAAAAATCGAAGTGGACTATATTCACCACTTTTACCCTATTGCTAATAAATACACACTTACTACTACTAATAATACATCGTATATGGGCGATCGATCGCGACTTCGGTCGGCGGTTCGATAAGGTCCTTTTTTGTTTATTGTTCGTAATTTCACAAGTGCCGAGTGTGCGCGCGCTCTTATTACCCGATATTTATCGCAAGACCGACGAGACTGCCGTGATCGCTCTTTTGCCGATACTCAGGCAGCGGCAACAACACTGACCTATACCGCTATTGTATGTCTGTATAAAAGTTGTTTAGATCGTACACAGCCCGGCGCGTATACAGACGATATGTCGTCGTCATCGTCGATGTCGTGGTCGTCTCGTGCGACCAGCAACAACCGTTCACTTTCAGGCGGCTCGAATTATCCCGGTAGCTTTTATGCCAGATTTCGCAAGTTCGGGGGATTGCCCGACGATCGGATCGGGCTATAATTTGTGACAGTAGATCGATAAGATAAAGATTCCTTCGTCTGATACTTTGTCAAAACATCGACGATCGTCATTCGTAAAAAAATGTGAGCGACAAGTTTTACCACATGTAAGGGAATTTTGGGATCAGATATATAAACATAAAAATGTCTACTATTGTGGTAAAATTAACTGTAAAATTAACTGTAAGCGTGAGCTTGCTGACCGGTAGCGACATCGTCGATCACTGCCCATACGATCATGGTAATTTATTGATGTTGTCGATAAGACGATGTTGTCATGTTTGCCGGAACCTTCATTACGTGTATTAATTCTACGAACGCTTATTTTTTTATGCATTGAAAGATCGAGCTTTACCAATCGGACGTTTGTTCGACCAATTTAACAGTGGAGACGATTGAAATATTGAGCCTTGTCAATTGAACAGAGTGACTTTTGTCGATTCTAATATTGAGCCTTGTCAATTGAACAGAGTGACTTTTGTCGATTCTAATATTGAGCCTTGCTAATTAAACAGGGTGACTTTTGTCCATTGAAATATTAAGCATTGTGAATTGAACGGGGTGACTTTTGTCAATTGAAATATGGATTCTTCCCAATTGAACAAGGTGACTTTTGTCGATTCTAATATGGAGCCTTGCCAATTGAACAGGGTAGTTCTTGTCGATTCTAATATGGCGTCTTACCAATCGAACGGGGTGACTTTTGTCCATTGAACTATGGAGTCTTGCCAATTGAACAGGGTGACTTTTGTCCATTGAAATATTAAGCGTTGTGAATTGAACAGGGTGACTTTTGTCCATTGAAATATTAAGCCTTGTGAATTGCACAAGGTGACTTTTGTCGATTCTAATATGGAGCCTTGTCAATTGACCAGGGTAACGTTTGTCGATTGAAATATGGAGTCGTGCAAATTGAACAGGGTGATTTTTGTCGATTTAAGTATGGAGTCCTGCCAATTGAAGAGGGTGACTTTTGTCCATTGAAATATGGAGCCTTGCCAATTAAACAGGGTAACATTTGTCGATTGAAATATGGACTCTTGCAAATTGAACAGTGTGACCTTTGTCGATTCTAATATTGAGCCTTGCCAATTGAACAGGGTAACTTTTGTCGATTGCGATATGGAGTCTTGCCAATTGAATAGGGTGACTTTTGTCCATTGAAATCTTGAGTCTTGCAAGTTGTACAGCGTGACTTTTGTCGATTTAAATATAGACATATATATATAGATTGTATAGAGCCTTACCAGTTGAACAGTGGTCAAGTGCTTCTTCCACCACAGATACTTCTGGTACTCGGGTCCCATTGCAGAGACCATGTAGTACGCATACATAACTACGTGTACCGCGTTATTGATTAGATTCCCGAGCGTTCCGTGTCCACCGGCAATAAACTTTACGCATATCCACGTCTCCAGCGGAGTCAGTGAGTGATGGTACAGATGGAGAAACGTCACCTGCCGATCTTTCTTGCGCAGAACGAAGAATATCTGCGAAAAGGAAACAAATGAGTTTTAACATATTACTTCAATAATTTATAATCACATGCTCGTCTCTGTCATTTTCCACATTCACAATAACATAGGCGAGTAAACAATCGACCCCCCCCCCTGGGACGTTTAAAAAGTCGGCTCATAGATGTTTAATGTTATCAGTTTCAGGATTAAAAAAAAGCTGCACGAGTGCTTTTTCCTGGTTTCTTCACAAATGTCAAGTTGCCTGTTTGTTTTTGTCTTGATGACATCATACAATTGGATAGGCCAAACTCGTTTAATCGAGGTTTTACTTATTTTTGAACGTGCCCGGTCCGTCAAGCGCCGGGCAAAAGCGACTCTGTGAAATCAGCGGAGCTGACCTAATTGCCTGAGAATCTGGTATCGAAGTAAAATAGATAGTGGTTCGGGCACACATCATACGCGTTTATCCTTCCAACTGTATCGTAATATCAGTATGTGGAAGGAGATATTCGCGCGGTCCGGACTCCTCGGTCTCGCGCACCTGTGTAATCGCCGCCGCTCATATATTACGAGACTCGCTGGTTTTTTTTTCTTTCGGCGATGAGTGCCCGTGTACGTTCGGCGGCAATAATGCATCAGCGAATATTCCAGGTCGACTCACCGTGTCAGCGAATTCGGTGAATTTGCTGATGAAGTACCACCAGCACAGGTTCGCCATCCTCATCGCTGTCGGATTGTGCGAGTAGTCGACCGGCTGACACTTGTAGCTGTACTCGAGCAACCAGCCCGACATCAGATGCTACGAAAATAAATTGGATCAATTATTTTTTTTTTATATATATATTTTTAATTACATCTTTATTTTCAAGATTTTTTTCTACATTGGGAAGATTCCTGTATATCCGGGTTAAATTGGATCAATTATTATTTTTTTTATGTAAGGTAAACGGCCCAGTTTCCGCCGCTGTCCCAGTTACCGCCATTAATAGAAATTTATACTAATAATAAATACAGTATACGTTAAACACAAACGAAATTGACGGCATGTTGAAGAGCGGTTTACTCTTGATTAATGCCGCGATACGTATATTTTTAATAAAATATTCTCTTTAACAATTGAAGATGGCGGAAACTAGGCCGTTTACCTTATATTTTTTAAATTACATCTTCGTTTTCAAGATTTTTTTTACATTGGGAAGATTCCTGTATATCCGGGTTTTCCAGAGGACAATTTTTTTCCGGATTTTGTTAGTCTCACTATATTCAGCGAAACGCACACGCTTCCGTATGTCATCAATCTCGGACAATTATCTTTTTCGCAGTTATCCACACGAGGACGTGTGCGGACCGATCAGGCTGCGGGCCTGATCGGTCTGCACTCGAGGGTAGTCAGTGGTGTAGCAAATAGTCGAGTCGTTTCGCGACCGAGAAAGCCTTGGCACATGAAAACTACTCGAAGGAAATTCCACGTGAGAGGCAAAAAAAAGTATAGTTGCAGAAACGCTTGAAAACAGGATGCTTTGCCTTTTAACGAATGTCGATAGCGGTGCTTTTACCAATCGGTCTTGTGTAATGATCAGCCTCGTGGGTGTCAACGCCCAACCGAAGAATTACGGGATTTTTTTTCCAAAGGTTCTTATACGACTCCTACATAAACGGCTGGGCAGATATAGAGTTTCAAGATTAACCGTGAAATAACGGACTACTCATCAGTTCTGAACCTTCAACTTGAAAATGGTGCGCAACACATCTTTGTAACCCCACCGGTTTTTCGGAAGCAACTTGTCTAAATCAGTAATGTCGGTGACGCAATAGCCACCAAGTCAAGTCAAGTGTGTGTCGAGTAACTAACCGCTGGTTCTTCAGACCGGGGCTGGGCAAATACACTTACGGTCGAATTTTATGATGTTAGTTTGAACTTAGAATCCGAGTTTGGCCTGAACTTCATTGCGTGCTTAAGATCTATCTTGAATTCAAACTTAAGTCTGAACTCAAATTCAATCGTAAGTTCGAACTTGAGATCGATACTACGTTTAAACTAACAAGAAATTGTAAGAAGATATATTTTTTTAATCTTATCGTCCTTCACTTATTATTTCCACTCATCTTCACAATTTAATCACGTCACTGAGGAGAACAATTAGCAATAATTTCATAGAAACCGTTTCAAGAAATTACCTATTCATTACAGTATGGTGTCATCTAGATATCGATTTTACGCAGAAAAAGCGGTTAAGTTCGATCCTAAGTTTGAAGTTACGATCGAACTCGAACTACAATCGAATTTGCATTCAGACTTAACTTCGAACTTCAAACCAAACTTAAGCACAAAATCAAGTTCGAGCACAGGTTCGATCTTAAGTTCGAACTTAAGGTCGAATTTAAGCACGCAATGAAATTCCTGCCAAACTTTGATCTCCAGAACGATGTTAAGTTCAAGCTAATGGCACATTTACATTTCTACCTCTCACAACTCTACCAGAAAACATCTCTACCATATTACAACTGTACCGTATTAGCACTCTACCAAAATCTCTACCTTTGAAGAAAAAACTCTGCCCGAATTGAAATAAAACTCTCCCGTAATTGAAATAAAACTCTCCCGTAATTGAAATAAAATTCCGGGAGAAATTCCGGGAATTGTAATAAAATTTCGATTCCGGTAGAGTTTTATTTCAATTCCGGTAGAGTTTTATTTCAATTCCGGGACAGTTTCATTGCAATTCCGGGAGAGTTTTTTTCTTCAGTGGTAGAGATTTTGGTAGAGTTCTAATATGGTAGAGATGTTATCTGGTAGAGTTGGGAGTGGTAGAGATATAAATGTGTCAAATTAATGTCTTAAAATTTAGGACTTTAAGTACGTGTTGAACTATCGAGTACTGAGTCAGTGTCCAGTATTCGGAACTTTATCAACTAAGTTCTGGCGGTACTCAATACGTTAGTACCCAAGGAGTACTCAGTCCTCAGTATTTCGCACTTCACGTACTTAGGGTAGACGAATACCCGAATAAAGTGAATATATTGATCGATCATGCAACTCCAGAAGGGCATACAGGCCACGCCTGCCCACGGCCCACAATGGCCCAATGGAACGAAGGCATCGATATCTCGACATACTTTCATCAATGTCAATTTCGGGGACGATGAGGAAAGGACCGACAAAAAAGTTGGAGTCCCCGGTGTGGTAATTGAAGCGAGGACCGCGTGTTCTCCAACGGTAGACATACCGTTACTAGGTCAAGGTGGGACTAATTCGAGCCGGAGCAGAGGAGCATTTCTCGCACACGAGGGGGCGCGAGTGTCGCAAGATATTGAAACTCGTGAGATTAGAGGAGACTATTTACCTTGCTCGTAAAGAATCCGAAGATGCGCCGGAACGTCCTACCCGTGATATCATCACCGGCTTGATAATATATTTCACGGCAGACAGTGACAGTGCGAACTCGGTTTCTCAAAGAATTTTTTTGCTAAAGCCTCGTAATAGTCGCTCGTATTTTATCATCGAAAACAACACGTCGAATAGTTGCAAAAAAAAAACATCGCCTACTTTTGACGTTCATTACTTTTCGGATTTTGCATAATGATTATAGATGGCTCAGGTTCCGAGAACGTCGTTATTATGCACGCAGAGATAACTGGACCGTGGAATTTCAGGGTGAGCTGCGTCGCGATTATATTCGACGGTGGTCGGGCAGAAAGCAATTAAACTTTTGCCTTCATAGTTTCCGAAGGTCAGTACTTTTTGGAGAAGCCTTCGTCGTTGCAAATATGACGTCGTCAACGGGACAAAACAGCGTCATTAATGAATCTGCTTTCTCTTGGGTCTCCGCCGCGCGCAATATGGTTTCCGTTCGGAGAGTAAATTATACTACGGTTGCGAGGTTCGAGCTTCTGCGAAGGTCGCATGGCCGATACCCGGTGCAATTGTGCAATACATCTCGAGAGGTGTGTAGTTAGCGCGATGGGTCCGAGATGAACTCGCGACGCGCGTGTTGACATTCAACGATTGTTCACTGGACAGAAATTAAGAAATTTGACGGCGATCGATATTAAATTCGATCGACATGGAATCGCTTCTTTTACTTCTTTGAACATAAATGATTTCATTCATGTTTAATTATTCTACTACTTCGTCAAAGATAAATTCTTATCCGATGCTTCGTTTCTGTGCTCGTCGAGAATAAAGAATGTTAGAATGAATAAAGAATAGAGTATAAGACGCCGTGTAGTATCTCCAAAAATATATATTTTTTAAGTAGGGAGGAGCGGGGCGAAATGGTCCAGTGGGGCAAAACGGAACAGTAAGGCAAAACGCAATTTATCAATAATTTTCGGATGGGACAGTGGGGCAACACGGGACAGAAAATTCGGATGTATCGATGGGGCAAAATGGCACATCCATACACCGAAAAAAAGGATTGGTAATATCAAACTAAGCTGCGGTTGAGGGTGGCCAAAGAAATATTGGGTCGATTGAAAGAAATATATAGTTGATTGAACGAATATTTAGTAGTTTTACCGAATATTTAATTGCTTTAATAAATAGTTACTTGGTCAACAAATGGCCACTATAGTGACTTGTATCGGAGTCTATTATGATCAACTGTACTGTCAATAAATACCTTTTTACTACTACTACTAGTTACTTGGATATAACAAACATTTTGTTCAATCGACCAAACATTATTTTCGCCACCCGCAATTGCACCTTAGTTTGATATTATCAAACTTTTTTTTCGGTGTAAGTGATTAGAAAATTGCGTTTTGCTACTGTCCCGTTTTGCCCCACTGTACCATTTTGCCCCGCTCTCCCCTACTTGACGACGACCGCGTCGCTTCATAAGTTTATCGTTACATCCCCACGAGCCGGATCGACGAACTCCTGGTCTCCGAATCTATAACTATTCCTGCACTTCTCTTTAATTCCGAGTATGCAATAATTCAATACCATACCTCGTACATCATTCCCAGTGAGAAGATGACTTGAAAAGCGTTGTACGCAACGAGTACGCTTCTCAGATGGAAGGGCTTCTTGTTAGACATAATTCCCGGTCCGAAGATCGTCACGCCGTAAAGGTACAGCACTACGATGACGAAAGTTGGCACGGGTGAGTCCATCAGTAGCCAATTGCTGACTCTCGGATCCGATGCTGTCGCGAGGATTTCCGTGTACTGTTCAAGGGCCATTCTGACCAGACCCTCGGCTCCCACAAACGTCCTGTTCGAGTCGAGAAGCTCGAGCAGGGGCTCCGGCTCCCGTTCGGCCACCAATTCCGTAGCCGCCGAAGCCATCATGTCTGCAATAATAAATTATATAAATGCGTCTGTGAAAATTACAGAAACAAATTATTGACGCACGATCGAAAAGGAGGTGCTAATTAAAAGCCTGCTGTAAAGGACGAATGTTAGGAGACTTTGGAGCCAATTTATCGGTTCATTGTCTGTACCCTTCGTAGCGTTCAAGCCGTTAAAAAGAACTGGACATATCGCGGAGGTGAAATCGCCGCATACATTTGAGATGTTTCACCCCGTATAGGTTTGAGATGTTTCACACACACCCAGAAAAAAAATTATTTGACGGCTAAAGTTTATTTGGTTTAAATAAAATATTTATTTGATTAACATAAATATTTATTTCATTTAAGTAACTATTTATTTAAATCAAATACATTTTTTTCTGCCTGCACATTCCTTAATTTACACATTTCTATCACTGGCTACATTCAATATACATTACAGGTAAAAATAACAAATTTTCTCTGTAACGTCATTTACGATTCGAAAATCTCACTTTTAAACCGGAAGCGACGTCGAGCCGACCAATATGAAAAATGTCGTTGTTTCGTCTGAAAATGAAATTTTCAGATGAAATGAGACGTCATTTCCGGTTGAAAAATTGGATTTTCAAACAGGAATTGACATCACAGCGAAATTGCACCGCTTTCATCGTTATCTTTTTTTGTAAATTTTTAATGTGTCTTCTTAAGCCATTAATTATCGCGCACAACAAATTTTTAATCCGAAAGCGAAGCGTCACATTAGGCGAGCGTCACATTAATTCTCCTGCTACGAGTGAGGCGCGACAAACCATCATTACACCTTATGCCGTAATCATCGTCATCGTGACGGGACGCGATTTTTTTTTTCGCCGCTAATCCCGACGCTTACGACTCCGACTTTCCGAGAGTCGCGATGACAACGTCGACGAGTGTTTCTCTTTTTGTCAGTTATTCTATCGCTGCCCTCGTTTCGTCCCGGTCTTTCCAAATTAATCACCATCACGCCAATACAAGAAGGCACATCAATATTGTGAACGCTTCTTGTTACTTCCTGATTATTCGAATGTTTTTTATTCGTGCTTTATTTTTTGCACGCATTATCGAATCGACTGATTGGTCTCGAGGACGACCAGGCAAGTCGCGCACGCGGTCGGACGCCTCGGTACAAAAGAGCGTTACGAAAATCGCGAGGATGACAACAGATTGATGCGTCGCATTACGCAGCAGTAAATAAGTGGCCTGCATGCGAGCAACGAAACGCGTACGCGTAAGCTCGTTGCTGAGGTTGATCATGGATTCGTTATGGGAGACAGCGAGACAGCGCTCGGTCCAGTCATCTTTGGTGACGAAGTTTTCGCGACATTGTTCACTGGTCGTTATCGTGTGTTTCTCCGGTGCTACTTTGTGGCGCGCTCAAAAAATGCGGGAAGTTGTCACAGCGGTCAGTTAATAGTCGATTTCTATACCAGAAATGAACGGACGGAGAGAATCGAGTTCAAGACGGAACGAAACTTAGATAACCGAGAGGCGAGAGACTTCGGCGTGTCGTACAAAAATTTAAGGAGGGAGTCTCGCTGTGCGCCGGCTTCGCATAAGTTCGACAACAATAAGAGACAATTGCAAGTACTTCTTGATGGTGTGAAAATCTGATCAAAATCATGTATAATAAAGGTACTGAGAAGATTCATTTTGCATAATAATGATTGCAAAATGTTATTAACAAATGCATCGAAAAATTAATTGGTTAACAAATTACCCAGCAACAAAACTTTTTTTTTAATGAAAATGATTCGTTTATTTTTCTGAATACGTATGAATTTTTTCAGATTT
>JAPYZD010004162.1:0-11716 GCA_030522725.1 Ichneumoninae sp. B BG-2022a
AAACACCACAGAAAATTCTTGGTGCTTGCCGGGAATCGAACCCGGGCCTACTGCGTGTGAAGCGCGCGCCGAGACCACTCGGCCACGCTCACCCTCATTCCTTTTTACTATAAGGTTGGCTAATAATTTAATAATATGACTGGGAAGCCGTAATTCCAATAAGTTTTCGATAAGCAGGGAGGGTATGACATTGTCATACGCTCCCTCCAAATCTAAGAAAACCGCAGACAATATTCCCTCTTCGCGAACGAATTATAAATATCCGACGTGAGGATCGCAATATTGTCAGCACACGAGCGTTACTTTCTAAAACCAAACTTTGGATTGGGAGCTAACAGGTCAGTCTCAAGGAAACATTCTAACCTATTCTTTAACACCCTCTCAAAAACTTTTAACAGGCAAGACACTAGCGAGTTTGGTCTCCAACCTTTATTGTTGGGTTTCGGAATTAAGCAAACCTCATAGTATGTCCATTCTATAGGAACAATTCCATTAGACATGAATTTATTGAAGATAGAGACGATAGAGACTAGAGCCAATAATATTTATCGGAAGATTTTTGAGAGTTGAGTTACCAGTTAGGTCTCTCCCAGCCGCAGAAGGGAGTCTAAGCTTCTCGATTATACAAATAAGTTCCTGAGATGAACAAGGCAACCAAATATTATGAGGTAACACAATATTGCTATTCAACGGAATAATCGGAGTAGTATTAAATACCGCAGGGGACGGGCCAATTTATCTATATAATTCATTATTTGAGTATTGTTGACAACATTTGAAACCATAGAACTCGGGACAAAAACACCACTAAACCTCCTAATCGTATCCCAAACTTTCTTTACCACCATATCGGGGTTAATGGACGAGGCAATTTTTTAAAAAGAATCACGTTTTTCCGATTTAAACACGGCTTTGGCATTTTCATCTTCTACGATCCAAGCCCGAAGATCTTCAGGACTTTTTGATTGCCTAAACTTCTTAAAAGCTTCCCTACGCTTACCCAGCGTAATCGAACATTTTTCGTCCCACCAACACTTGGGAACTCTTTTCCTTAAGACACTCAAATCTTTTTTTAATGACGGGCATAGCGCCTGAATCTAGTAAAGAGGATTTAATTGAATCAAAAACCGAATTATAATGATTACCAACATTCGAAGGATTAACATCCTTACAAATCTGGGTTGAACCCAACTGATTCGAGAATTTTTCCCAATCTACTATCTTTGTACTTAAGGACGGGCGAACCTCAATATTTCCTTGTACAATCCTATTAATAGAGCAATTGATCACAAAATGATCACTGCCAAAAAGATCCTCAGAAACTTTCCAAGAACAGTATAAAACAAAATTCGGACGGACAATCGATAAATCCAAAACATTAAAAGTCCCTTCAGGGGAACAGTATGTTGAAAAACCATCATTAAGGATTGACAGATTTAAGTTATTCAGGGATTTACACAGAGATCTCCCCGAAGTGTTAAACGACGCATTACCCCACACAGGAGCATGCGCATTCAAATCTTCTCCTATGAATAGGAAATTATTGCCACTAAGCCTTAATATTTCATTTAGGAATGAATTCCAGGTAGTAACCCTCGTAGAAAAATTAGGGGCCCTATAACGACTAACCAGAAAAAGATTCTTGTTACCTTTAAGAAAAATTTCAACCGCCACCGCTTCTATTTCACGGGGATTCTTAAGGTTTGCTGGAAGAGGAATGGTACGAAAGCTAATGCATTTCTTTACCGCAATCGCAACTCCACCTCCTAAATCGTCATTAGGTCTATCTTTGCGAATAAGAACAAAATTAGGAATATTAAAGCGAATTTCATTGCGCAGAGAGTCTCCGACAAAATAAGGACAACAGTCTCTTTTGTGAGGGTTGGAATCTCGTGCCTTTTGCTATTCAAACTCCTACAATTCGATTGTGAGTTAAGTAAGTTATCTACAGCCATCGGTGAGGGTGGTAGGAAAAACGAAGAGACCGAAAAAAACCAGCAACTGAGAAGAGTTAAAAACGCGAAGACTCACAGAATACACGAGTATTCCGATCAATTAGCTATCAACTTTGGACTTGGGAATTTGATTGAAAATGGTCGCTTCTGAATAGTCCATGGACTCGCAAGATTCAGGGGTTGAATAGAGGACGTTGCTCACTACTGGTAGAGTTTTATCGAGATCTTCTACTTCCGTAACGTACGAACGCTTTCCTACAAAAAGGTTTCAGAGAACGTTCCGGAGACGATTGGGGAGGGGACTCCCCATCCACCAATGGTTTTGAGAAAAGCTTCGGAGCCGCAAGAGGCGGATACCCCCTTTGAAGCGAAGGCGATGGAGGCTTAGAGGCAGGCGCCACCGAAGTACAAGGAGCAGCAGCCGCTTCTTCGCTTCGAGACTCCTCCTGCAGGACCTCGATCGAACTTTCAGTGTGAGGAGTCCGGCCGATCGTCTCCGTCTCATCCGAGCTCTCAAGATCTGTGTCATCCCGAAAATCCAAGGATTTTTTCAGTATCTTCCGACGAGTAGATTGATTTTTCCTGAGGCTCTGCTTTTTAAGAGGATCTTCCCTCGTGGGGGAAATCGTACTCCTTTCCGGCAAAGAAGGGAAGGCTTCAGTCTAGGCTTGAGCCCTCTCGCCCGAGGAGAGGTGGGTGACCGATGAAGACTCTCCAAGAGTCCTATCCATCCGCCATGAATTTGTTAATTATATTTTGTTAGACCAATGCTGGGCAGTTTTTATCACTCGCCTGGTGACCACCCCCGCAGTTGACACAGCAGGGACTGGTGCTCACGCACTCTCTTTCTTTGTGATTGCCGCTATAGATCGCACATCGAGCTTTGCCGCTGCATTGCTTATCTAAGTGACCAAAGCGTTGACAGTGGTTGCATCTTTTGGTGCGTGGTAAAAAGGGTTCAATCTTCACTCTCGTTTTGTAAATAGCGACCTTATCAGGAAGGATGTTGCCATCGAACCAAATTTTTACCGATCTAGTGGGGAGAAGCTTACCCGCGTCAGGACCCGAGTGGACCTTCCTTGAGATCCTCTCGAGTCTGATGATCTTCATCGAAGGACCAAACCAAACTCTTCCAGGATTTCTTTGTCTGTGGGTGAGGGCTCCACGTCCCTTGCTACTCCAACTCTAGATATCTTGTTGTCAGGGATGTATGCTCTCCAGCATGAAGGAAGGTTCTTTCCCTGGGAATGAACCATAAGGTTAGCCAGTTGGTATGATGCGAGTACTACCTCGACCAGGTTACGACCCTTCCTCTTAGTCTCGGTGATTCCCTCATTAGCCTTTAAGCGCTTACCAATGATCATAGGGTGTAAATTACCCACAGCCCCCGGGCGCAGAGACCTACCAATCGGAGCCGGGACTTCTTGTTCAATCATTACAACAAACGGAGCAATGCATTTTGCATTGTAACGATTTTTTTTCTCCGGAAAGTCTGAGTTGCTAGCTCCTCCGTCAACAGGGGAAACTCCCATTTTTCTACCTAATTTATCCACTATCTTATTATCTGCTAATTTAGGGCGCTGTGACCCCTCGTCACAAAGACACGACTCGCGGGGCAACTTCCTCTTGGCACCCGAAGTCTTGTTCGGAGGATTCTGGGAGCCTAAAATCACCTCGCGAATCGCCTCTTCATCAATAGTATCCATATCTATTATGGCGTCTGAATCCTGATTATCAGGAACGTCTACATTTTTCGAAGGCACCGAAGCCATCGTCGTCGAAAAACTAACCTATAGATTATTAGCGCACAAAAACTCATGAATTTTCTTAAGGAATAGGAAAATCTAAGTAGAATGCAATGGATCTTAAGGCCGACTAAATAAAATAGAACAAAAAAAACAAGTGAAAAAAAAGAAAAAATAGTCTAAATACTGCCAACCTTCCTTGAAAAATGTATCTGAGCCAAAAAGCCGCTTGGCGGGAACGTGGGCTCGTCCCGGCCGCACGCGACTCTTCTTGCATTCACAATATGTGCAGCGACAAATCTTCTTTAGCGAAAATATACTATCTGCTGTTCTTCTGTATTTCAGCTGCGACAGTTGTAAGGTTTTTAACACCTCAAAAACCGAAAGATCGCAAAGACATCATTATTGATTTTGTGTATTAGAGCACAACTTGTTCATTCGCCATCTTCCAAGCGACCGCGATAGAATCCCGAACGCAGCACAGTAGTCGAAAGACGAGTCAGCTGATATGGCGAACGCATGTGCAGTAGACGCGAGGCGCATAGGCAATAGACGCGAGGAGTCACATCACAGGACACTTTTATAATATTTTCGGATCTCGAGACGTACCCGATGCGAATATCTCAGCATCTACCGCAAAGTTATAATCGGAACAGGGCGCGTTGAAAAGCTTGTGTCCTATATATATGAAAAAAGTGTCGTCCGAATTCCGATCTGCTGCTTCGTTTCCGAGAAAATCGAGAAGCAAGAATCCACATTCGGCATTTTGGAGTATACATACTTGGTAATGTCTCGTCAAATCGCTTTAAAAAAAATCTTTTTTAAGTACTTGGCGTCGAGACGATACCGCGTCTCTTGAACCGCCATTAGTATCCAGATATTAAGAAACCTTGAGTGGGTTTCCGGGGGTATTGAGCGGTATATTTCGTCCAGTATTTGTAAGTCGCTGCTATGTGTAAGTGTGCTATATTGTTGTTTCTGTGTGTAACGCGAAAACCGTGAAAGCGAAGAATTGAAATTCTGCATAGGTGACTACAGTGAACATAATTCTAGATCACTCACTATGCACTTTTTATCGGCGTGCAAAACGAGCTGCCCACGTTTGGCAAGGTTGAGAATATATTGATAGCAAAGGGAACGAAAGAAATACTTTTTTGACGCACCAAATATCATACGTTCGAATTCGGTTATCATTTGTGCACCGATAATAGTATATTGCGATACGATGTCGTAAAAGCAGACTTTCAGCGAAGGTTGCGAAGTGGCTGCACGAGGCGAAGCCGAGCCCTGTCGGTACCATCGACAGATGTCGACTATAAATATAACCATTTCAAGGCGATGGCGCTGCAATCGGTCGGTCATGCAATCATTTTGCGGTTGATTTTAGGCACGTTCAGACCAGTGAATTTGCAGTCGAACGACCGTCGAAACAGCGGTCGCAGGTACCGATAGGGAGTGGTTTGTACCGCGAGAGAAGACGAGTGCGGTCACTTCACAACCGCCGTCGGGAGTCCGCATTTACGTACAACTATCGCATACTATTTTATGTTAGGACTGTAGGAGAAGCGCTACTCTGTACCTGCTGCTTGTGGCGCCGCGAGCAGCGTGTAATAATTTCCAGAAATCGCACGCAACAGTAAAAGGAGCCGAACTGTGCATGCGTAAAAGTAAATCGCACGCAAAGGAGGCGATCTGCGCATGCGCCGGGAAATGATTAAACTCATGGCTGCAAACCGCCCATTACGCCACTGTCGGCAAACATGGAAAGTAGCGCTTTTCATGCATGAGTTACATAAAGTATACTTGACATCTGCTAAGGAACTGTAATGATTGTTCCAAACATAAAAGGAAATGTATATGTAGTTCGACACAATGAAAAAAATGGTTGCATTGACCAAAAGTTGCGGTGGTATAAGTTCAAAGCTGTTGTTCGCTTAGTACAAATAAAGCATTGTTTTGTTAAATAATTATTTGCTTCAATTGATTCCAAATTTCTAGGTTCAAACGAACATTTTTTGTTTTACCGACCATATAATAACACCTTCGAACGTATGACACCGCGACTTGGTTAATCCAGCCATTCCGTTTCCTCGGTGCAGGATCGTTTTTAACTAACAGTTATTGTATTTTTATATCCCTTCATAAAGTGAGAAAATGGCTCAACTGTATAGATGTATAAGCTCTATATTACTGTTCCAAAATAAACATTCTGATTGAAACTAAATAACCAAGTGTAATATATACCGAAAACTCTCTTCAATTCGAATGATGACCTTACTTTCTTGCAGTGTCCTTAGTGATACCTGATAGCTGCGCTTAAACGATACAGGTACCTCGGCCTCGCAGCGGTTTAATATTCTTGCGTTAAGCTTCCAAGATGATGACATGATAATCCAGCTCGGTACTCCGGAAGCTGCAACTTCGACTGTAGGTGACTGCAGGTTTGGTTCGTATCGCAATGATTCTTGGAAAGCCGGACGGTTAATTTATGACTGTTGCCAATAAATTAATCCTCCTTTTAGATCATTCTTCACATAATCGTACTACATCTCAAAGTCTCCCGACATTTTTTACATATGGCTTAATCTTTCCTCTTCAAAATGAGCTCTACACGACTTCAATATTTTCATTTTTCGCTGAGTTATAATGTTTGTAGATTTAAAAAAATGTTTACGTGTTAAGTATATGGAAATCGTAAAATCTCTCTGAGCGACCTCAAAAAATTTAGTTGCGGTGGTGGCGTGTAACGAGGACTTTTCTTAAATCGGAAACTAACGTTCACAATGGTGGGAATGGAAAAAAGTTGAAAATGGAAATGTTCATATGGCTTTCTCATAATGTTCCTTCATTCGCGAAGCTTCTTGTATGAAAAAGCATTTTTTTATATTTATGGCTTTCTCATAGCGGAAGTTTCGCGAATAATGGAACATTATGAGTGATTATGAGTATTTCAATTTTCAACTTTTATAAGGAAGCGATATGAAAATTTTTATTTTCAACTTTTTTCAATGTCAACATCGTATTTGAGTATTATGCAACACGACTGACCCATTCAGGTTCATCCAGAAAAATACACCAACACCAATATGGCTCAAAATGTAAGATCATATACATTTTGTTGGAATAATTGAAATTGCTGTTGCATGATCGACATTATCCGAAATTTGCGCCAGATCGAAATACAATTTAATCGAAAGGCCGATAACACATAACGATACATGATTGATCAGCACAAAATCAGCACAGAGAGTGAACGCAAGCAGCTCTTTAATATTTAAATAACGAGAAACGGAAATGTATGCACAAATATACGTACTAATGGATAAGGGGTAGTATACCCCCGTAAAATCTTTTTCCTGTGAATGTGAAAAATACGGCAACTTTATTGTTACTTGCCCTTCCATATGGTACATGTTCTGTTCAATTTAGTTGCTTATATTTTTCTGTAGGATGGAAATTGAAGAATCAGGGTTTGGTTCACCCCTGCAAATGAATTCTTTTCTTCAACTTTACGTGGAATTTTCATTGTTTTCGATAAGGACTACTTTGGTTTTTGTTTAATTAAAATCGGTTGACGCCTTCTGGGTGAAACTTTGAAGGATGATTTCGCCCCTTAGAAATGTTTTTCCGAATATAAAAAAAAGATGTCTTTTAGTTTTCGATGCTCTACAACATACGTGAGTTTCATCAAAATCGGAGGGGAACATCAAAGTCATGACCCTTGTTAGTTATCGCATATTACTACTCTTTTACCGTACTGTGTTACGACTTACCGTAACAAAACCTTCTTGACTGTACTTTGCTGATATTAGCATCTTCAGTATTTCGTAACGAGACGAATACACGCTTGAAGATAATGCATTGTAACATTTTATTTTCGTCGCTGATTCATTCGTTATTATTAATACAATTTATTTACAATAGAAAAAAGTAAGAAGTTTTGAGTTAAATTCATTATTTAGTACAACCAATAGTGTACAAATAGATTTAGAAAACGTTCATATACCATTGTGCTTAAGGAAATGTTCAAATTAAACTGTATATTTCAATGTAAAAGGCAGTTTAGCGGAAGAAGAAATATATAGCGGAGCATGACCGATGGAACGGAAAGTTGCAGGCATCTTTTATACACACGTAATGCACGAGAAGTTACATGTACATTCTTATGATATAACTTATAGTTATTAGATCCGAAAATTATTATCATGTCGCGTCTGTAGAGAGCGAAATTATAATACCTGAATCGAAAAGATCTATGAACGGCGTAATTATGCTTTATACATCATATTAGTATTAATATGTAAATATCAGGCAGCGGTAGAGGAAATGCAATGTTATTTTGATTTCTGAATCTCTTTCCTCGTGACAGGTCGCGATTTCTTCCATCATATTCCCATTAGTTACGGCGTAGACATTGTAACTTTACCGTGCATAGCTTTTTTACTTCACATACTAACTCCTAATTAATGATATCGTATCGTGATCGATATTGTCGACTTATCCTAGACAATCTTTCACCTCGGGGAAAAAGGAATTGGACACGGAATTATAGTCGCCTATTTATCGCCTATTTCTCGCCAACTTGCTGTTGACAAAATCTTTTTCTAGCCCACCATACTGCCGCTAAAGCTGCTGCGAGAAATCCAATTCCTGCGACGATTCCCATAGAAATTGCTCTATGTCTTCGGTATGCTGGCACGTCCAGGTTGAATCGACTACTAGTGGTAGCTTCGACACCTGGTTGTTCGCTTATAGCAGACACTTCGAAGGTATAACTATTATCTTCTTCCAAAGTTTTCACTGCAGAGGACAAATTTATTATTATTATTAATCTGTCGTACAATATATGTAAAAATTTATAAGCGAGATATAGCATTATCAAACAAATATGACAAATCTAAATGAAGTAACTATTAGATTCACTATTTTTTTAAAGCTTCTTCCGCGGAAAAGCTTTTCATTAAGAAAGCGGTCACCAATCGAGCATTCGTATTCTAATCTTAATCCCGTGATTGTCAGTAATCCTCATAGTGTTTAAAAAAATTGTGCCAATTCTGCTTCATGATACCGATATGGGCAACGGGAAAAAAAATATTGTTGTACTATTTATTACGATGTATTACGATTCGGTTGGCCTTGAGTATCCTACGGTCTTTGAGGCTGCTTATTTCGAATCTGAAGTACAATTTACATTAAAAATGATAGATCCAATACGGCGAACTAAAATTCGATAAAAAAGTTAACTTATGTAACACTTTATTTTATAGATACCAAATCCCGCTCTCCGCTGAACTCAGAGTTACGCAACGAGGGAGTGGCGTGTGTTTTTGCTATGTTCATTTTATTTGGTGTATTGATGATTTTTATTCGCCATATTGAATCGACCGTTTTGAATTTAACAAATCTAACATCAGATCCGGTTTCAGCGATCCAATAAACCTATATAATGAAATCTTTATGCAACTTAAAAAACTTTTTTCCAACTTATTTTTTCACGGAATGACAGCGATGAGTTCATGAACTCCAGGGCCTTCTTCAGAATTATGAAAAGCAGCCAACTACTGAAATTCTGATGTTTGGTGATGATTTAATTAATCTATATAATACGAACATTAATATGGCATTAAAAGTATGGTGTTGAAAAAATAATTAAAAAAAAACTGTGCAAATCAGTTGCTACTGGCGTAACGGTAACTCGTGGCTTCCTCATCACAGTTGTTTTTTATGCCTCATCACAGTTGTGTTTTACGTGTCTGTTTGTCGTGACGGCAGTGAAGTCAAATTACGAACGAAAAACAGCAATTTTGGAATCTTGCAGACCAATTGTTATCTCCGTTTCTCGGTATAAATTTTGAATGTGCCTTCTAAATCACTAATCACAGCTGTTATAGTTACTTAGGCAGAAAATATTATTATCGAAGTAAGTCCCGATGGCAGTCCCTGCGGGACTCTAGGGGGATTCTCGCCAGAGACCCGCTGGAGGCCCACGTAAGTCTCACATACAATTTGTAGCGCTACTCTTGCGGAAAATTTATCACAGGCTTTCGTGGACAGTTTTACGATATTCTTTCATTGTTTAGTTAAATTAATGATATTACTTTTTTTTCATTTTAAGAGTTATTCCAATATAACTCTTAAAATGAAAAAATGTAATATCATTAATTTAAAATACATACTAACCGTCTTCAGAACCCCTTCGTTGACATTAATGCAATACTCGGCGGAATGGAACCATGCGATGTGTGGTATTGACGAATTTTCTTGTTTTGCTTCCTCATACAGAAAAGCTTTTTTTAACTTGATCGGATTTGGTATTTGAACGGTACTCAACGGTTTGGGGTCGTTCAATCCGAATTTGAAATCGAAATTCGAAAATTGAACATGGCTGATGCAATATGGCTTGGCACTTGGAGTTTGTTGACAAGATGGTGACTGAAAAAGTTCTTTTTTTCCCAATTACGTTAAAAAGGCCTTATTTCATGCCTGCAAGGGGGGTGGAAAGTGGTCGATTCTTGACGAGCGTGAAGAAAAATTATTTAGCGCATAGAAAAGCTACTTGGCGGGCTAAAAGTAATTTAGTGAAAAGAAATACATTTTTTTTATTGCAGGAAAGATAACGAAAAATTGCAAACAAAATAAAAAAGTTGAAAATTGAAATTTTCATATGGCTTCCTCATAAAAGTTGAAAATTGAAAGTTAAAAGGTGAAAATTGAAAGATGAAAGTTGAAAGTTGACAGTTGAAATTTTTATACCAATTCCTCATAATGTCCCTTTATTCGCAAAGATTCCTCCACGAGGAAGCATTTACTATATTTTTGGCTTCCTCATAGACGAAGCTTTGCGAATAAAGGGACATTATGACGAATTGATATAAAAATTTCAACTGTCAACTTTCTACTTTTAACTTTCAACTTTCATCTTTCAATTTTCACCTTTTAACTTTCAATTTTCAACTTTTATGAGGAAGCCATATGAAAATCTCAATTTTCAACTTTATTAAAAATTTGGTTAAAATAACGTCGCTCTTCACTTTGTCGGATCTGTGCTCGGCGCGAAAAAATACATGGAATTATGCGCTTTCGAATTTTTTTTTGCATCAGATTTTTACTCGAGAAATCCAAGTGATCTCTCTTCATATAGCTTTTTTAACCCCGTCATATCCAACATGTTATATATACCTTGCTGTAGATAACAATAGGCACCTGGGTTTTTCTGCGATCCCATCGGAAAGCAAAAAAATCACTTTAAAAATACCCAAAATCACTCATTTTTACAATTTTGGCTATAGAAATATTCGGTAAACTTTTTCGTTGGTTGTCGCTCCGGGATTGTAATTCCATGTATTTTATCACGCTGATCACGAATCTGACACTTTTTTAATTCATAGATGAATATTTAATGCGAAAAAATGAGGCGAGAAAACAAATTGCATGAAATTTAAAAAATTCAAAATGACATAGAATTTAAACGGTTCAACCGATTATTCCCAAATTCCATACCGATTGGTGGTCGATAACAGTCCATTTATGTGCAAGTTTTTAGCCCGATATGTCAAAAATTGAGGGCGGTAGAGCGCGCACAGACATTTTTAAAAAAATTCAAAAACACGTAAAATCTGAACGACTGCATAGATTTTGCCCAAATTCAATACCGATCATCGGTCGGTAATGGTCCACTTGTGTATACATTTTTAGCCCGATATCTCAAAAATTGTAAGAGCTAAAGCGCGCACAGACATTTTTGAAAAAATTCAAAACCGTAATTTTAGAAAAAATTCAAAAACGCGTAAAATCTGAACGAATGCATAGATTAGGTCAAAAATTGGAGCGAATAATGAGGATCGAGCCATCAACATGTGTGATAAATTTCACCTCGATATCTGAAGCCATTTTCAAATTATGAACGTTAAATGATCTGCACGCACGCACGCACACACGCACGCACGCACGCACGCACGCACGCACGCACGCACGCACGCACGCACGCACGCACGCACGCACGCACGCACGCACGCA